>JAMLFT010001338.1:0-31514 GCA_026544285.1 Pachyrhizus erosus
TATTATTTTATACAAATAAATAATTAAAACTATCAATCATTGATAATTAAAACAAAATGCAATCTTGTATATTAAATTCTTTTTTTTTTTTACATTTTTAAATGAATATATTTTGAAAAAGAAGAAAAAGATAGGAAAAGTTAATAAGTATAATAGACTATATGGTGTAAAGAAAGAAAGAAAATAAACTTTACAAAATATTTAAGAATAAAAAGAAAAATAATAATAAACATGATAAATATTAATTTTGAAAATTTTAGAAAAATTATGATACAATTAGAAAGTGTGTCATCTTTTGTCAATTGATTAATCAAAATCTATATATAAAAAGAAGTAAATATACACCTTATTTTGGAGTATATATTGATATGAAAGGAAAAAAAAGAAAGAAAAAATTAAAGAGAAAAATTGAAATACATGATCAATAATGTGATAAGAATGATGAAAATGTATTTGGTTCTATTGAGTTGCCAATAGATTTTTGTCAAATTTCTCACACCTGTCAAATTCTCAAATAATACAAAAGCAAGTATTAAATACTTTAAGGTTAAGGGTCTTTCATGTCCAATAAACACATTGAGAGATAAGAAAAATAATATCATAAAATAAAGATAAAAGACATAATAACTATACATTTATAATAGTTGAATTTACATAGTAACAAATTAGAATTCTCATATATAAAAAATGCTAGATAATTTTTAAATTATATATATATATATATATATTCTTTTTATTTTTCTTTATTGTATTGATTATCTTATTTCATATTTTTTCTTTCTTTTTTACTATAAGAATATAAACTAATAATATAAATACAATTCTTCTAAATAAAGTAGTGTAATAGACCTAAGTCATGTTTATGGAGGGAACCTAACATAGATATTTTGAAAATATAATATATCATCATACTAAAAATACAATTAATAATGATGTGAAAAAGTGACCTATTGATATGTGGTTGGTTAGAATAAAAATGGATTCAAATTTTTTATATAAAATTTCAAATTCAAGTCTTATGAATGAAAAAATATAGTTGATAAAAATATTTTCCAAAAAGTAACCACTCAAATTTTTGGACAACCAAATATGATTGATTTAATTGAGGTTATATCATTGTTGCTTTAATAAATTTTTAATGTAATAAATTGAACATTATTAAAACAAAAATAATATGTTATGTATAAAGTGATCCAACTATAAGTTTTAATGATAATAGACAAAAAAAGAAGAATACATGAATTGCATTCGAAATTAATATCTTTTAAACTTTCAAATAATTTGCATTATCAATAAGAGAATACTTGGTTCATCTCATTGTTTGTCATAAGTGTTGTAACTTATATTCTTAAATGGTTTGTTTAATAAGAAGACTTTCAATGATTTCACTACATCTAAAAGGATAAATTACATGGTATATCTTGCAAGCCTAAAAAACCTCCATTTTATTTATAAGAGATAATTTTTAAAATATATCAACTCTTAAGTCTCAAAAAACAAAGACATGAAAGTAAAAGTAGACAAGACAAACATGCAATAAAGTCAACAAAATTAGTGTATATTTGCATGACTATATAAACTTTTACATGCTATGCAGACAAAGTACAAAAAAAAAAAAAAAAACTTACTTTATTCTAACTATCATAATAAACAAGAAAAATATTTAATATAATAATTAATACACCAAAACATTCATCTTAAGAAGAGAAAACAAAGGTCTTATAATAATTATTTTATTAATTGTTTATAAAAGCTATATAGATAAAAAGTTAAAAACCAATAATTTATTGTGCTCATTTATTTTAAATCATTTGAAAAAAACTTTGTAAACATTGTAAATACTTCAAATAGGATTAGACTATTATTTATTGTATCTATAATTATATGGTTTAAGAATATTTATTTTTTCAAACTTGTTAATCCATTTGAGTATGAAAAGACTTATTAAAAGAATATTTAAGTTAATTATTTGAAGAGGTAAGTGGAGGAATGATTTGAGATATTGTCTAAAAATAATTAAATATTAAAATAATACTTGTTTATAGTGAAAAATACCAATTTTTATTAATTTGTGTTTGTGAAATATTAACAATTGTGAAAGATTATTATTTTTTTATTTTTTTAGATTCATAAAAAATATTATTTATCCATTTTAAAATAAATGTTAGAGATAAAAAATTTTATAGAAAAAATTAAAATTCACTAATGTCATAAGAATCAAAAACCATAATTCACTGACTTTTTTTTAGACTAAACTAAAGTTTACATATTTATTTGTTATAAATTTTAACTACAATATAACTCATAAATTTAAAATATTTAGGTTAAATTACAAATTTGATATTTTATTTTTTAAAAATTTATTTTAATCTTTTACATTTTAAATTTAAATCAATTTAATCCTTCTATAATAGTAATACTTTTTAATTTTGAAACATAATTTTAAATTATTTTTTACTAACTAAAAACATGAAACTTATCTTATTAAATTTAATTATATAAAAATTATAAAACTTGACTAATATTAAAATATAAAAAATCACAAATATAGTAAAAGTAACTCAAAAATTAAGTATAACATGTAATAAAAAAAATTAAAAAATCTAATATTATTTTTTTTCTAATTATTCACAGGATTCTTTTTATCTTACAATATTTATAATATTTTTTTTATTGAAACATCAATTTCATAACTTTTATGTACATAAATTTAGTGGATGAAATTTTATGTCTTAAATTAATAAAAATAATTTAAAATTGTGTTTTAAAATTAAAAATATTTATTATTTTAAAAAGATCAAATTAATTTAAAAATAAAAAATCCAAATAAATTTTAAAGATAAGATAAAAAATTAAAAATATAATTTAAGGAAGAATTTATTCATTATAAATTCAATAGATTTCAATTATATAAAGATAGAGATTTATCTTATTAAAGTTGTTAAAATAAATGTAAATTGTTATTAAATAAAATCCAGTAATTAATCTACGTAAAATTCACCTAACTACATCCTCACACGCTGCAGGAGAAAGAGAGAGAAAAAGGCATTGACACCAAAATCGCGAATCTCATTCTTGCGCTTCTGCTTTGCGTTCGTGATCCTCCTCTCCCCTCGGCTCTCGCTGCTCTCACCACCACCACACACAAACACAGACAGAGTGAGTCATCAATAGCAACAGCAATGCCTGCTCAGAAGCGTTCCTTTCCTGACTCTCCTAACGATCACCACCGCCACGCCAAGCATAACCACCACCACCACCAACAAAATACCGAAGAAGAAGAAGAAGAAGCACAACAACAACACCAAGAAAAGGATAATAATAAATCAGATGGTTGGCCTTTATTTATATTTCCCTTCCTTCCTTCCTTGCTTCCTTCTAGGTTCTTCTATTTTCTTCTTCTCACCTTTCCTTCTTTATCTTCTCAGATTCTCACCACGCTCCATCCTCTCCCTCCGAAGACAAATCCGAGTACTCTCTCTCTCTCTCTCTCTCTCTTTCTCTCTCCCTCGCATCATATGCATTACTTACGAACTTCTACTTTCTCTCGATGCTGCCGTTTTGATCCAGCTTCTGTCGTCTCAGCTACGATGCACGAATTCCCCCGATTTGATTCGTAATCGGTCGTTTGCATGTTTCGATTTTCGTCTTCTTCGTGCTTGTGCCACGCCTTCGTTTTTATTTTTGGCGTAGGTTTTGAATCATAACTGTTTTTGCTTAGCGACGTTGATTAGCGCTGAAGAATGAAGATAGATCTCTTTCAAAATGTGTTTTTCTATCTTAAGCGTAATATTAATTGTCAGTTTTGCGTCAAGTTTTGGATTGATGATAAAAAATGAAAGTGATTATAGTTGAATAGAGGTTGCTTATTAATTGTTCCTACCGTAGGTTTATACTCTTGGACCGTCATGGGAATAGTTCAGTTTATGCTCATGGATTTTACTACATACAATTAACGATGATTTTATTAGTTGGGCGAAGAAAGAAATGAATCAACGGATAGATCATAGATCCATCCACGAGCTATTACCGCTATTAGGTATTTTAAATTATAGGGGTGGGTTTCATATTGCATGTTGAGATTGGAAGTGGTGATTCAGAATGTCATGGCATTATGGTTGATGACGTATACGAAAAGCAGGATGGTTATCTGAATCTAATTTAGGTTTCAGTGTTCTGAAATTCTTTGTTGCAGTAAGGTCAGTTTTGTCCCAATACAAATGTATTAAAATAACAATGGTAATATTGTCAATTTCTATTGCGTTGGAATCATAAATATGTTCTTTTGAATTAAAGTTTGTGTCCATCAATGACTTGCTATAAAAGTGCATTAAATATCTGGAATTCTTTAGTTATAATTGTTAACATTCTTCAAAGGAATGCGTCATTTTTTTTTAAAAGAAGAGTGCAAATGTTGCTGATAATTTACAATATGAAGCTAATCAGATATCTCAAATAAAAAGTTAACATCATGGGTATCTGCAAGACTGCAACTTAAGTTTGAAAACTGCGTTTCTGCCCCGTTCTGGCTTTTTAAAGTGGCTATGGCCAGTGTTCATGAAATATCTTTCTTACAAGCAGGGTAGCGAGAGTAAAGTGGTCAATGTGTTAAACTAGTAAACACTTGCTTAATATACTATTTCACTATTAGTTATCAAGTGGATGAAGGTTTTTGTGACTACCCAATCAGTATATATAAGCTATAGACTGCATTATTTAGATTTCAGATTTGGAATTTTAATTTTGTTTTACCTATTAAGTTTAAAAGCTTATGCGCTTGCTTTGTTTACAGATATGTGTTTGTAGAACTTCTGGAAATACGCAAAGAAGTCCAATGTCCAATTTGCCTTGGTATGTGTTTGTTTTTTTATCTGTCTGATAGTTCTCGGCATAATCTGCAATTAAATTATATATATGTGAATTTTTTATTGCTACTGTTGGTGCAAAGAAGGCCACTGGAGGCATCAGTTATTAAAGTAGATTGCATAATATTTAGTCCTATGAAAAAGGGGTAGAAGCAGACTAAGAAGAACATTGGAGGTTATCAAAAGGAATCTCATGGTGAAACTGAGAATTTGCTCTCTGACCAGTTGAATGTGTATAAGAGTATTATATAATAAAGTTCATTAGGAAGTTAGTGATTAGTTGGTCAGTTAGAAAATACATCTGTCTACTTGTAACAGCTCCTATATGTACAATAACCACACAAATTCTTTATCAATCATAACAAAAATTCTCAATTATCATTCTCTCTTTTAATTCTCCGTTTTCTCTTGATTTCTACCATTTTCTTTGCAAACAAGAACTCTAATTTGGTATCATGCATGAGCTTGTTTTTGACCCTGAGCCATGTCTTCACCATCAATCTGTTTCAAACCTCAGCTGTGTTCATGTCCTTCCTCAGTTCCTGTGTCTGGACCTGTGACTTTGTGTTACACCATTCTGGTTTGTCTTGATGAGAAGAATTTTCTGATTTTGAAGCAGCCAATCGATGTGGTGATCTAGGGTCACTGATTATGATGATTGGTTGTTAATTTTGTGGTTTGCTTCAGTGGTGGATCATGATCTTGGCTGAGTCAGTGATGCATATCTTATTTGGGAGCAGCAAGATCAACTTTCATTCTCATGGCTTCTGCTATCACTTTCTAATTCTCTATTCAGGTGTGTTATTTGTCTGTGTGCACTTGTGACAACTATGCAAGGAGATTCACAACTTCAATTCACAGATGTGTGTGAAGGTGTGCTTATTTTAGTGGGAGCTTCAAAACACAAAAGAAAGGATTTCATTAGATCTCAGAATATTTTCTGTGCATCAAGGCTTTGGAACAGTGTTGAAACTAGAAACTCTAAATTTGTTATATAAAATATAAAAGAATGATTATTGTTGCAGCAGCTCAAGTTTATGAGTGATTGAATGAGCTCTTAGTTGTGATTACACCTATCTTTTGAAATAAATGCTACTGTGTTGAGTCATGTTTTTAAAATAAAAATTCCAAAAGATTCAAGATCTTGATATTACCTGAATAGGTAAAAAATTGGAAACTTGTTTTTATAAAATGGACATACTAGTTTGTTTGATGTATGCAATTATATATGTTTTTTCACGATAGATCTAGTGTTTGTATGTCAACTATAATGTGATCACCCATTGTTTTTCACACCTGTAATCTTAATTATGGTTTTACCTAGTAGTGCTGGATTTTATCCTTGAAGGAATTTTTTTAAATCTGCAACTTGTGTTATGCTCTGAGTTCTAACAAACATCCTGTTCAGTGGAGACATAACCAAGTATTTCTGATGCTTACTCAAACAGGTATTATTAAGAAAACACGAACTGTTATGGAATGCTTGCACCGGTTTTGCAGGGAATGCATTGACAAATCAATGCGACTAGGGTAGGTCACATGAAGCTATTTTTAATATGCTCCTGATAATTGTAAGCTAGATCTTCATCTTGCTTATTTTTATGTTATCAGAAAAACTGTAGTTGTAATGTTTATGTGCAGCTAGATTGATCGTTTATGTATAATCTCAGGAACAATGAATGCCCTGCTTGTCGCACGCACTGTGCCAGTCGTCGTTCTTTGAGAGATGATCCAAACTATGATGCCCTAATTGCAGCTTTATATCCAGATATTGAGAAGTATGAGGAAGAGGTATAAATTCATGTGTTCGTACTTGATACTTAACTGAGCTTACATAAACTTTCACAATATTTAACTACTTATACCACACACTTGCTGCAGGAGCTTGAATTTCGTGAAGAGGACAAGAACCGCAATAAGCTGGTGAATATTTCTTTATTTAACATTTTTAATTTTGCTTCAACTTTCAGATGTATGATGTGTATCATAGTCATACCTGTAATGAGGGTTTCATCAGCGATGTGTGATCCAATAATCACCCTCCTGGGTTATGAAGGCTCAAATCATAGCCTTTACAGGGAAGGTTCATATAGAGCATTCATTGATGAGCTTTTCTTTCTTCTTTCTTAAAAGCTGATTTGTTGACTATCTGCGTGGCTAGCCAACCTCTAAATTCCAAAATCAATTTATGATTATTTACTGCTCAGAGTTATCCTTGTTAATTTTGAATTTTTTTCAGTGGTCAACATTCTCTGAATTATCAGATCTTAGCATGTTCAAGAGTACTTTTGTTCTGCGTTTGTCATTTAATAGCTTTTTTGACAGATTCAGGCTTCAATTGCAAAAGTTGTTCAACGACAATCTGAAGCACTGGTTAAGAGACGTAGAGATGCACCAGGTTCATTTGTGACAAGATCACAGCGCAATCAACGAAATGTTCTCTCTAGGAGACAAAATCAAGTGATAGATAATCAAGGATCTGAAGATAATGAGGAGGAAAATGATAATAATGAAAAAGACTCATATTCCACAGATGAGCGATGTACAGAACTCAGGCAGAGAAGGCGAAAGAGGAGGACCAGAGGTCGCCCTTCTCAGCCCTCATCATCGACAGCAAGTCCTGATGGTGGATGCATAGAAAGTGATATGGATATAAGTCGAGAAAATCGAGGAATTTCTTCTAGACCGGTGTCAAAACCTCAAAAACTAACTTGGGGAAGGGGTGGTTTTAGGAGTCACACACGACATGGCAGTGGCAATGGTATCAATAGCAAAAGTTCCCGCAGTAGTCGCTTGGCTAAGTTAGTTGATTATCTCCGTAGCTTGAATGAAAACACTGATGAGGTATATTACTGCTGAATCCTTCTTTAATTATTAATATATTCCAGTTTCAGTTCAGTTCAATTTATAGATGCTATATTCATCTTTGCAGTTGGATGTCCATCTCATTCTTTTGTCTTTGGACAAACAAAGTACACCAAGCTTGCAGCAGCCACACCTTTGCTGTCGACCAACATTGTCTGTGAAGCACCTTTGTGAAGTGAGATTCTCTTTGATCACTTGTTTCTGGCAATGATAATTTGTAGTCAAGTTTATTTTAACAATGTTGTGACGGATCAGGATTCTCTGCAGTTGAATTTTGAACTGTATGAATCCCAATCATTGAAAATAAAATTTATACTTCAAATTATAAAATTGATTATAATTATAAGTTATAAAATTTATACATTAAATTATATGATTAAAAATTTATACCATTGGATTTAAACTGCATCACCGTGCAGTTATTTTTGAACTGCTGGTAATCCTGGTCCATGTTGCGACATCAAAATACCTGACTTCATTGGTTCACGTTAACTAGCTTAAGTTTTTAATATTTAGGCAATAAAAGAATGCTTTATCAACATGTATAACGAACTCTTTTACTTTCCTAATGCTCTCTTATTGATGAAAATGATTGTATGATATTCTTTTCTGGATAATCCAATTTTAAGCTTGATGGTGGTTTTCTGATATTTTTATGCCTCCTTTTTTCTGCACAGTATGTTGCTCGTCAGACACCTTTGCCAGTTGAAGAAGTTGAGATATTGGCAGTTAAAGGATGCTGCAGTACAGTTTGTGACAAGTCATTTGATGAGATTTCATCCTCTGAGGAGCTAACTACTCTGGTTATAGATCCTAGCAAAGATGAACTGGAAACTTTGCAATGGCATGAATCTTTGGCAGGACTTAAATCCAAATACATATCTAAAAGGGAGCATTTAGTGAGTATCAAGAAGCGTTTTTTTTATCCAATATTGTTGGTTGCTCAAGTATTGACTAAATTCTATCCTTTTTCTGCTTCTTCAGATTCTCGCATACAGGCGGAAGGAATGAGCCATTATAGACAGTTTTGAGATTTATGAATGCCAGGACTTATTCTGTACGTACATAGGAACATTTTCAATTACAAAACTATATATAGTTAAATAATATGAAGCTATGAACCTCCCGAAAGGTTATATAGACAGTTTTGATATTTATTGATGTCAGGACTTATTCTGTATGAACATAGGAAATTTTCGACTATAAAGCTATAGTGAAGTAATATGAACCTCCCGAAAGGTTATTTATATACGAGAGTTTGTTTCATCTTGCATGTAAGTTTGGTACATTGGGCTATGCTGTACTCTCTAAACTTTATTACAGTTTTAATATTATTTATTTTCAATCACGCTTAACTTCAACTATCAAGCACTGAGCAGAGGTCTTACATGCACAGTATTGCATAGATATGACACTCCCAAAATTTTAATTAGAGCTTCAATTTTATTTTCTATCAACCATTATTAATTTATCAATGCTGGACTCATTTCGCAGGCTTTTCTTCCCAAAATAATAACAATAAAAAAAATTATCAAAATAATATTAAAAAAAGGTATTTACTAAAAGCAAGTGATTTTGGACAAGTTAGATTTCAACATGTATTGACCTATATATAAAATGTTATTTTATTTGACACTATTTGAATTTAATTTTGATTTTTTTAAAAACTAATCGAAACCTTTAATTTTGAAGTGTGTGAAAGCCGTCAATTTTGTTGATGCTATACGTGTGTGTGAGAGTGTCAGGTCTGTCGTGATGTGTGTACAAGATAAGGTCGATGGAGTCTTTTTGTTATAGGGATGAAGTCTAGTGACTTGACTCGTTATATGGATATACGGATGAAGTCAAGTGGTTTGACTCTTCATATATGGATGTATAACATATGACTTGCATGCTTTATGTCTTTTTTGTTGTTCATGTGTGACTGATAAAGCCACAATATGGCTTGTTGCATGCAATTGAATCTTAAGCATGGCAACGTAGAATCCAATTCTAAAGTCTACCTTGACATTATTTAAGCCCGATATAAACACTTGTATTAATTTTTTATTTAAGCCTATAATGTGTTTTTTCATGACATATTTGTTTGCTTCATGATTGATAAACGTTTTGCGATGCAGATTTGTTACATCTCATAATTTTTTTTTTCATATTTGTTTGTGTTCAAAGGATGAAAACTTAAACTCTTTGTAGTGAATCCCAAATTTGTTAATGGTATTTATTGAGCACACTAATATTTTGATGAATGAATGCTTCTTGAGACTTACACGCACACCACAAAGTTAGATTATTACATTACCTGCAAGCACTTGACATGATTTAACATGTGTGGTATAAACACTTGAACATTTATTTACGTTATCTTATCTATACTTATTTTATATAATAGTTTTTTCAAATTTGTTATGTTAACTCAAGTCGTTTCAAACCTGAAAGGATCATGGAACTCGATGATACATTTATTTTTAATTGTCTTGTGATTTCAATCTATAAAGGCCAAAACATACTTTTTCTTTTCTTTTCAAAATGCAATACTATGTGCATATCATAGGCATCAAAAAACTTTTTGACCAACGTCAAACATTTTCTCTTTTAGGAATTGATCATCTCATTGTTCCTTCTTGATTTGTTCAAAAAATTCACTGGTAATTATAAGTGTTCCTAAGTAAAAGCTCTTTGATCTAACCTCAACAAGCATGTTTAAATCTCAAAATTTCTCGATCAACTTCATCTCTTTCACCATCATAGTTGAAACGTGTAATGACTTTCTACTCAAGGCATCTGTTACCACATTTGCCTTTCCAAGATGGTATGGCAATTCGAACATATAATCCTTCAAGAATTTCATTCATCTCCTCTGTCGTATATTCAACTCCTTTTTATTGAACAAGTATCTCAAACTCTTGTGGGTGCTAAACAATTCAAATCTCGCTCCGTATAGATAGTGTCTCCATATCTTTAAAGCGAATACCACCACGGCTAATTCCAAGTCGTGAGTCGGTTAGTTTACTTCATAAGGTCTTGATTGTCTTGAGACGTATGCCACTAGTTTGTCTTGCATAAGCACGCATCCTAATTCTTATTGTGAAGCATCACAATACACCTCAAGTTTCACTTTATTATTAAGCAACAACAATATGGGAGTTGTGGTTAGTCTTTTCTTTAGTTCTTGAAAATTGTTCTCACATGCCTCACTCCAATTGAATGCTTGCCCGTTTCTTGTTAGCTTGGTCAAGGGTAGTGCCAACTTGGAAAGTTCCTCGATGAATTTCCTACAGTAGCCAGCTAGGTCGAGGAAACTTCTTATATCTATAACAGTTGTTGGTGCATTCCATTGCATCACTGCTTTGATCTTTGTTGGATGTACTGCAATCCCTTTACTTGATACTACATGTCCTAGGAAACTCACTTTGTTTAGCTAGAATTCACATTTGGAGAGTTTGACATATAGTTTTCGTTCCCTCAATATTTATAGTACAACTCTTAAATGGTCGACATGTCTTTCATGACTCTTAGAGTATACTAAGATGTCGTCAATAAAAATCACTACTAACTTGTCCAAGTAATTGTGGAATATCTAGTTCATGTAATCCATAAAGATAGCAGGTGCATTGGTCATGCCAAATGACATCACTAGGTATTCATAATGTTCGTAACATACCCTGAATGTCGTCTTCAGAATGTCTTTCTTCTTTACTCGAATATGACGGTATCCTAACCTTAGGTCGATTTTGGAGAATATCGTCGCTCCCTTTAGTAGGTCCATAAGATCATCAATCCTTGGTAGTGAGTATTTGTTCTTGATTGTCACCTTGTTCAATTGACAATAGTCGATGCATAAACGTATGCTCCTATCCTTCTTCTTCACCAACAGCATGGGCGCATCCCATGGTGAAGCACTTAGTTTCATAAGATTTTTCTCCAACAAATCCTTTGGTTGACTCTTTACCTCAACTAATGTATCTAGGAACATCCTATAAGGTGCTATCAATATTGGACTAGACCTAGGGATAAGGTTTATAGCGAACTCTAGTTCTCTTTTGGATGGCAACTCTTTCACATCATGTGAGTAAACTTTAGGAAATTCACATACGATAGGAAGATTACTACATCCAAATCCACCTTTGTCTTTGCATAAAATAAAGTCATGTAAATTTGAAAGTTTCTTCCCACGTCTTTTACAACATCAGTATCACTAAAACTCAAAGACTCCATGGTGTTTTGGTTGACAATACCAAAGATTAAGGTTTTATTGTGGTAATTGAGGATGACATGGTTTGAAGATAACTAGTACATGCCTAATACTACATCTAAATTGGATAAGGGCAAACAAACTAAGTTGACTAAGAAGGTTCTATCTTCTATTATCGTACAACAATTTAAGCAAGCATGGATAGTAACTACAAATTTATTAGTAGGGGTTGTCATAATCAGATCATAAGGTAAAAAGGTTATTGGTAATTTTAAGCATTTAACATAAATATAAGATATAAAGGAATGAGTTGTGCCTAAATCATATAGTAATCTAAGAATCCACCACTTATGATACATTTACCTTGAATAAGCTCATCAGAAAAAATAGTTTCGAAGCCACTCATGGCGAACACTTTCCTCGTCATATAAGGCTTTCTCACCAATTGGTTTGTCATGCTCTTGTTGGTCCTTCTAGTGTTGGTCATCTCCCTTTGGGGTGCCCAACAATTTTTGGCGATGTGACCTAGGTTGTTGTGGTAGATAATCGTCTTCTGAGAGCAATTCCTTAAGTAATGGGGTCCACCACAATGAAAACACTACTAGTGCCTCTGGGGACCTCCAAACTTCCACTTAGTCTGTCTTGCTTGCGCATCTTCCTCATATATCCTACACTTGCTCACTAGTGTAAGGAAATCAGAGATCTACAAATATCCCACAAGTTGTTTGATGTCTAGGCGAAGTCCGTTGTCAAATTGTGACCAAACTATTTATCCATACTCTACTCCAAAGTATGGCCAAAACTTAAGCAACTCATCAAATTTGACAGTAAACTCTCCCACTATCATGTCTCCTTGCCTCAATTCCAAGGACTCTCGCATGTTATGCTTACAAAAATTCTCAAGGAAGTACTTGTCAAGGAACTTTTGTTTGAAAACCTTCGGTGGAATGGCATCATCTACCCTTTGTATTATTGGTTGTGTGATACGCCACTAGTTGTCCATTTCTCTGCCCAACATAAAGGTAGCAAAATTCACTTCATGCTCTTCCAAACAAGACATAACATTACAAATATTTTCAACCTCCAACAGCCAACTCTAAGCTCCCTCAAGATAAAAAGAACCATGCAATTTTGGAGGATTGTTCTTTTTGAAGGTTGTTAATCCTCGATACTCCACCGATTCTTTGTCTTTATCTGGCACAATGATTTCTAAAACGAGTGTCATTCGTTCTAGAAGTTATTGATTGTTATTGTTATGTGATCTTCCAACCAATTTTGTTTGAAAAATTATCATTATTAATCTCCTTTACCAATTCATCTCAATTTAATTACATCCGCACTATGACTTATAGCTGACGTATAAACACTTCTATCAAACAATTTTCACCCAACGTTGTTGTCTAGGACAAGTAATGTTAGATCCAAAAAATTTGTTCACATCGTCGTCTCATACAATCAACATGTCATCATACAATCTATCTCATACTACTATCTTAGTAGTGCAAGATTCACACAATTTCACATACTCACACATGGCTAGGTCCATGCCCAGTTTTGGTAGGACGAACTACCCTGATACCAACTAAATGTGACATCTCAATTCAAACTTCATTTTAGTTAATTAATTCAAAATCTGGATTTTGTTAATGAAAAGAAAATATCTCAATTATTAGAAAATATTTCACTGTTCCTATTTAATTAGTCAATATAAAAAAATGCTTTCAAGAAAATTCTCAATGTTTAGAAATATCATTTGCATAAGTTCATAATAATCTTTCTTTGGTTAAATAAGAGTTGCACCAAAATCTCATTTTCATAAGCGTGTACTTGGTATTTTCAACTTGAGTGATAAAATAAATTAGTTGAACATAATACAATATAAACAAAATAGTACAATAAAGATAAATAGTTACCACTCAAACATAAGTCATATTAAAAACATCATTGCATTCATTAATATTGTTGTCACTAGAATAGTAATATTCAAGGAGTACCAATATATAGACTAGAGATGTGCAAAAAGAATAGAGTTTTTCAAACAAAGGGATTTACAAATGCTCATAACAAAATAATGACTTAGTCTACTTATAAACATTATCATAGTTAGAGTAGTAAAGGTAAATCCTAACATATATACCCTATGAGTTGTACATCATTGCCTCCACCTACACATATCCCTCTAATAGATCCTCCTTCTCCAAAGTCTCCTCCATCAGCTCTAGATCAATTGCCTCTATGGGGCTCAACACCTCAACAAAAGAAGAAGAAGATGATGACTGAGTTAGACTCTAGTCAATAGGGTGCCTTGGTAGAAGGAACTTGCACATGGTACGCGGATTGAAGGAATGAAAAGTTGAGTTAGGAATCACACTAATAGGAAAAAGGGCCTCGACAATATGTCTATTTGCACGTACCACCATCGTTGGACTAGGGATAGTAGACTCAGATGAAGCTATAAAGGAAATAGCCACACACGTGTAGCCTATAGTTGGGACCTATGTCAGAATAACATGAAGTTCAACATGGAGTGGCCTCTTATGTTGTGTGTCCTCTACTAGTAGAAATGTGAACTGCAATGAGCCTATAAATGTATCCTCCACAAACAATAGGTCGTGGACTCACCACCTCTTGATGGGTTAGATCGCCAAGTAGAAGATCGGATGATAAAATCTCGTCATTAGGATTTGAAAAAAAATAGGATATAAGAAGTGAGTCCACCATTCACTTTGAACAATACAAACACATGTACTATGCGCACACACTCATTCTCAATTCTCATTGCAACATTCTATTTACTTTACTACTTTTCGCATTTTTGGTCCACAATGCCTCTTGACCCTCCCAGTCACAAAGGACTTACATGGCGTATACTAATCATCATTAACTACTTTTGGATGACAATTGAGAAGACATACTCTGTCTAATACTTAAATTAAAATACTCTCGACCAACCATGGTAATGCTTTGTATTCGATCAAAGTTAACATAAACATTTATTCCTAATTTATTTTGGAAATTTTAATTTCTTTTTTTTTCTTCTCTAAAATTTTGAGGCTTATTTATCACTAAATCTCTTGAAATATTATTTTCTTTGACACCACCGATATTATTTCCATTTATGTAGAATTTATATTTCACAACTAACTATTAAGCAAATATATTAATTATTTCTAATTAATAAATTTCCTACTCTTTAAAATTAAGGGTAATATAACTCGTCTTGAGGGCCAAACTTGTGACGATGCTCCAAATTGGAAGGATAGAGAAAGTGAATGGAAGAAGTGTGAAAGTAGGTTGTTGGATTTTGGAACCAAGGGTAGCAAGCGACATCTCTCTTGATAGCAGCGAGGTCCTCCCCCCTTAAGCGAACATTATATGCGGTCCTCCATTAGGATTTTCGCTTCTCGTCTTAATTCCTTAGTTTCTCCTTTACTTTAAGGTTAATATTTTTGTTAATCATAATTCATTAATTAAATCCTATTAAGAAAATACTAAACATATTTAAATTTTTTAAAATTTATTCAAGAGAGAGAATAATCATAATAATAATGTCATCAAATTTATTTACTTAAACTTTTATTCATTATTATTATTTATCCATATCATTTGTCATTTTTATCATTATAATTATATCTATTTTTACTTTTATATATATATGTATATATTTTTTTTTTGCAATTTTTCTAATTTATTCCTAGACATCTAGGATGTTATAGAATTTCATAGACATACTTTTAATATTATTTAAAAAAACTTTTAAGAATTTACTACTCCTAAAATGTTATGGATTTCTTTTTTCCATTGAAAATTTGAAAGTTGCTTATTTTAAAACAAGACCTTATATTATAAAAATTGTCGGCAAAAGAAAAATTAAGTATAGTATAAAATAAATTTTTTGGCGGATAAATTATAAAACATGTTTTGTAGGAGGAAATAAAAATAAGATAAATAAATAAATTATTATAAAAAATAATTTATAAATTATTTATTTTTGGAAGAGATAGAAAAATAATAAATAAAATTTTTGGTGGATAAATTATAATTTTTTTTAATAAACTAAAAGAAAATAAATAAGTAATTGACATGTAAAAAGAAAATTCTTTTATGGGTTTTCCAAGATAAAAATCAGGCTTGTGTTGATATTTTTGTGTGATAATTTAAAAGATTAAAGGATTCAAGTATCTTAAAATTTTCTTGCAAGATAAAAATTATATTTCTCTTATTTTCTCTTCTATTGCTTGCTCAAACAAATAATGAATGTAAAAGGAGCAATACAAATAGAAAAAATTGGTAGAAATCGAGCTGATCGACTTGTGTATATTGCCAAAATCAATACCATCAACAAGTCTTGCAAAGGTTGACAATAATCTTCAAGAATATTTTGATGATAGTAGCTATCCTTGTCATTAACAATAGAGTTCAAAGATAAAGTTCAACAAAGTCATTCTTAAAATTTTAAAATAGAAAAATTTGGATTGAGACACTTTTTTAATTAAAAATATTTTTGTTGTCACTAAAAGGTTTTTTTTACATTGTTTTATTAATTTGACCAAAAAACTATACAAAAACATTGTAACACAAAAATTTATCATTTACTAATACTCTACATATTAAGGATTTATGACATTGTTTTTGGGGTTGGGGATAATAAAACTTTTCTTTTCATGTTCCACTTCCACACATAATTCTTCTTTTTCTTTTTTTCTTCTGGTTTTTCTTTTTCTTTTTTCTACTTCTTTTTTTCGTCTTCATATATTTTAATACATACGTACAATGCATAAATATTACATCTAATTATAAAAGTAATCATACCTTTAAAAAAATGTTGCATTATCTTTTTGAATTTCATGGTCAAAATAACTTGTGTTCATTTTTTTGACTTTAACTGATAATTTTACTATAATTTTTAAAAAACATTTGACATAAGTAATTGACAATATCCAATTTAAATAACAAATTCAAGAAAAAATCGAGTCTTTAATCAGAATTACTTAGATTTTCACAAGAACTTAGAATATTATTATAAAAAAATTACAATAAATTACATACTTCTTGAGAATATCTTTTCTTTGGAAGTGATGATTGTTATGAATTTTATTTAACAAATGTATAAACAAATGATTTTTTTTTGTCATTTTTTCTAATTGTATTTATCTCTTAAGTTACATGATTGTCCAATAAAAAAAATAATTATGTAAGATACATACAATTTTTTATGAAAAAATATGGTTTCATATGCGAGAGGAAATTATCATCTAATTAAATGTTATCATATACGATAAATTTACTAACTTGTATGATAATTAAGTTAAGATTTTTATCATGCTTTTTTATTAATAGATAGTAAAAAATTACTTTCCATTATCTTTACGCAAAGATTAAATAAATTTAAAAAAAACATGTATATAACATATATTTTTATGGATTGTTTTTATACTGAGTAGCAATATAATAGTTGAAAATCACATTAAATCACAAATAATTTAAAATGTAGAGAAGCAACTCGACTTACTACAATCAACATGTTACAATTCTTTATATACTGAAATATATATATATATATTCTTCTTTTTCATTACTTGACCTTCTTTTGTTTGACAACATTAAGTAACAATTTGAATTTACACTTGAATATCCAATTTGTCCTATTGGGTTTTGGGGAAAACCAAAAACAATCATTCACTTAATCCTAACTAATTTCTAATTTGTTCTCACAAAGTTTTGATGAGGTCCTCGATGAGAATGCCTATTTTTTTTTTTTTAATGGGTTTCTATCACGAAGGTAAGAACATATTTAAGCAAAAATTAATTAAAAGTAATGTGTCAAGCATAATTTATGCTTTTCTTTATTCTCCATCTGGTGATTAATTTTCAATTTTCTTTTGAATTTCATAGACATACTTTTAATATTAATTTTAAAAACTTTTAAGAATTTACTGCACCTAAAATGTTATGGGTTTTCTTTTTTTCATTCAAAATTTGATAGTTGATTATTTTAAAACATGACCTTATTTTATTAAAAAATTGTCGGTTGAAGAAAAAAAAAGCATTGTATAAATAAAGTTTTTAGCAGATAAATTATAAAACACGTTTTAAACAGACGAAAAATAAAAATAAGATAAATAAAAAAATTATTTTAAGAATAAATAAATAAATTATAAATTATTTTTTGAAAGAGATAGAAAAATTATAAATAATATTTTTGGTGGATAAATTATAAAAATATCTTTTTGATAAGATAAAATAAGATAAATAAGACATTAATACTTAAAAAGAAACTTCTTTAATGGGTTTCCCAAGATAGAAATCAACCTTGTCTTAATATTTTTGTGTAATTATTTAGAGAAATAAAAGGATTCGAATGTCTTAAAACTTTTTTGTCACATAAAAGTTATATTTTTCTTATTTTTTTCTCCTATCATTCATTCAAACAATGATAAAACAAATTGGTAGAAATTGAACTGATCAACTTTTATATATTACTAACAACGACACCATCAACAAATGTTGTAAAGATTGACAACAATTGTCAATAATATTAGGATGCTGATAGTTATCATTGTTATTAACAATAGAATTCAATGATAAAGTTAATCAAATTCATTCTTAAAAACTTTAAAATAGAAAAATTTAGATTGGATACTTTTTTACATAAAAATATTTTTGTTATCATTATAAAGTTTTCTTTTATTTTTTTTAATATTAATAATTTTTAGTAAAAAATTAATATCTTTAATATTATGTCATTACACTTTATTCTTGATGCTGTAAATTTGAACAAAAATCAATACAAAAATATTGTAACACAAAAATTTATCATTTACGAATACACTAAAGTTATAAAAATGATAAATAAATACATAAAAATTTATTAAGACAGTTAAATTAGCTCCTATTGTAAGTGGTTTATTAACTCCATTAACAAACATGTAATGTAAAAAAACATACATGACTATCTTATATACACACAAGCAGCAAACAAAATAATTTTAAGATGATTTTTATAATGATTTATAGTAACCGTACTAATTTATTTTCAGGAAAAGTGACTAACTTAAGAATTAAAATATATTTAAATTATCTTGTGCCAATAACTTCATCCCTCACTTCTTGTTCTTATTGCCATCCTCTCTCTCTCCTCACTTTCTCTCTCTTTCTCTTTTTTTCTCTCTCTATATTTTTTTTATTGTATAAAATCTTCATATCATCTTGTAAAAGATCATTCGCAATTGGTGATTGGCTTCTCGTGCTGAACATCACATCTCATTTTTATTTTTATTTTTTTCTGTGAAATGCCGCAAATTGACTTCTGAAGTTTCTTTGAGAAGTGAATAGGTTTTGACTTTTCAGCACCAAGCAAATAGGCACCAATATCGCTATCTTCCGAATGAGAGACACTTGGCTTAACTCAATTATACCCCCACATTCTTAGATATTGTAAAAAATATATTGAATATCCATTAAAACTTTACTGAATGTTCATAAACATTTTATATTCAACTTATAAGTAGTGAAAGAGAAATGATAGCCATATTATATTATTTTTTTAATATTTTTATGTAATTAGTTAAATTTTATTAAAAAATATTAATTTTAATTAATTTTATATTTATATTAGGAAAACATTATTAAATAAAAAATAAAATATATTAAAATTAATCATTTTTAATAAATTTTAGTCAATCACATAAAAAAATATAAAAAATATTGTTAATATTTTTAAAATAATTCATCATGGTTTTAAGGTTAATTTAGTATTTTACATAAAATAAAGACATACTAAAAATAATTATTACATAAATAAATATAATTAGCGTGTATGATTAGTGTAAGATAATTGATTATTTCATTAATCAATTATAAATATGAACGACTATTGTTATAATCAATTATATGAAATAAGTTTAATATTTAGATATGTAAGATAAAAAATAGTAAATTTTGAGTGAAAAATAGATACTTCAAAAACTTCTTTTAATTAAATTAGACTATTACAAATTTGTAGGCCGAACTACTTTTTTAGTGGAAAATGAAAAAGCAATAGGATGATGAGTTACCTGGCGTAAAGTGTTATATCGTCTAAACTCATAGAGAAGGTTTCACCAATGCTCTTTGTTTGGTGCAAATCTTGGCTCTATATGTAAACTTTGACCTTTTTTTATGTTGATAAAGACATCAAGGATGGGGAGCTTGTCCAAGAATCATAAATGTCAAATGAGGATGATGTAGATGAAGATAAGGAGTCAGAATTTAACTTTTGTGCTCCAAACATGTACTTTGAATTAATGGATTAAACTTTTATATCCTATGTTTTGTTCATTTATTGTGATTTTAAATTCAATTGTTTTATTAAGATCACATTTGGGTTTTAGGTTCAAAGTCAACCTTTATTTAGGAATGTTAATGGTTTTTGGATTTAACTTTAAGTAAAAGTGTTAAGGTTTAGATTCAACCTTTGTGAGAAGACTCGAACTTGGTCAATTAGTGAAGGTTTTGTTTCAACCTTTGTAATTCAATATAAAAGGACTCAAACTCGTTTATCTCGTGAAGGTTCGAATTCAACCTTTTTTGTAATTTGGAACGCTTAGTAAAATAAATAGCATAAAAATGTTATGTAAAAGGATTTTTCATGAATGGTTGCTTCCTTTTACATTTGTCCAAGTGTGCCTTGTTAAAACCTCTTCAATCAAAACCCATTATTTTTCTTCCTTAGGAAAAAAGACTGAAGTAGGAAAAAGAATACAACACCTAGTTTACAAGTTTTACTATGATATATCTTCAAATATGTCACATTCCAAGTTCTTGGAATTGCTTTTCCAATGAGTTCTTCTAAACAATATGCTTTATTTTACAATGATTCTGTAACTCAAAAAGGTCCTTCCTAGTTGGGTGTGAGTTTTCCTTATGAATAATCTCTCTTTGCTTCTCCTTGTAGTCACCAAACTAGCTCTCCTTCTTTGAATACTCTATTTCTTAGAGTTGAGTCATGTCTCTAAGTAATTAATCTTTTGCATGCCTTTCTTGTACCTTAGCTTCTTCCTTGATTTCTTCTACCGTATAAAGTTCTACTTTTTAGGGCCTCGTTGTTTTGCATTAGATGAAGATGTTTCCTTCTCAATGAGGGCTCTCTGAATTCGACAAGTATCATAGCATCGCTTTTGTAAGTTAGCTAAAATAGGGTTTCTTTGGTTGTTTATGGAGTGTAGTGGTAAACCCAAAGAATGCTATAAAGTTCTTATGCCCAAAGGTCTTTAGCTCGTGATACAAATCGAGTTAAGGATCGTATTAAAAACAGGTGAAAGGATAGTAATAGGAACTTGACCCTAACTATGACCTGCCAGTAGAATCAAAGTTATCAAATAAGAGTGACCCTAACCGTGTCTTGTTGATAGAACTAGAGTTATCAAAGAAACATGACCCTAATCGCAACTTACCAGTAGAACCAACATTATAAAGTTCTTTAATCCAAGAAAAAAAAAGGAAAACTCTCAAAAAAGTGAAAAACACTTAATTCATATAAATATAAGTTGTTGTTCTTCTCTACATAGGTTCCTATTTATAGAAAATTTGAAAAAAAAATAGAAATAAATCCTATAAATTTGAATTAAAGATAAGATAATAGAAAACAAATCCTAATTTTTCACTTAATTAAAGATAAGTAAAAATACTTATCTCATCTAAACATTTCTTAGTCATGATCTTCAAATTATAGGTATAAGACAATTCTTGAATTAGATTTAAGTTTAGTTAAATCTTCTTTAACTTGTACCTTCTCGAGTATTAACCTTTGAAAAGTCTTTTCAAAGTGATTCGTCATCTAATCAAGTTTTGTCTGATATGCATTTTTTTTTTGTAGGTCACTCTCTAATTGTCTTTTCCTCTTTTTCATCTTGCAAACTTTTAGAATTTTGATGTGTCATCGAGCTGTATAATCTAGGATTCAAAGTTTTATAAGTTCTATTAAGTTCTTTTAAGACTTTAAACAGTTACATATTTGAAAATTCAAGTTCATTTTTGTTTGATGTTTTGCATTCCTATTTTTTAAGTTTTTTTTCAAGTTTCTTCAAAAGATAATCATCACTTAAAAACAAACGATTGGAACACAAGATACTACATTCGTTCTTTGGAGTCGCTTTCAATTCCCTTGAAAAAAGATTTATCATAATGAAATAATGAGTTAACATAAAAACAATTGTATTTTTCTTTTTCTCTCATCTTTTCATTTTCTCTCAAATCTTTCTCTTTCGACTCTTTTTCTCTCGATTCCTTTTCTTTAAACTCTTTTTTTCTCAATTCTTTTTTTTTCAACTCTTTTTCTTTCAACTCCTTTTTTCAATTCTTTTTCTTTCAACTCATTTTCTCTCAATTATTTTTCTCTTAACTCTTCTAATTTCTCACATTTTTCTTCACTTTGAAACTCTCTTGTTTTCTCATTTTTATTTGGTCTCCAAAGACTTTCTTTGAAGACAGTAAAGAAGCAAGTGTAATTTTTTTCTCATTGTGAACAAAAGAGAACCTTTGTAAACCTCTTTGATTTGGTACAAATCTCTTTCTCATGACAACCTTCATTTCTTCTCATATACAAATAGGTCTTTCTCCACATCTACACCTACTATTTGCAAATTGACCTTACCAAATACTAGCATAATCAATGAATTTAGAAACTACTAGTTTAATCTTCTCCTCCTCCAAATAGTAATGATATTCAAACATATATTCAATTTTTCTCTCCTATTCTAAATATAACTCTAGATTGTTCTTATCGTGGAATAATGGGATGGTCACTTTAATATTTTCCAAATGATTGTCTCTTCTTGATTCATCTTATCTCCTTTCAGTGTTACCACTAAAATTTTGTTTTTCCTCGTCTTTAAATGCGTGTCACCTTAGACTTATAGGTTTAATTGGGGATCCGAGATTATCTTATTTTGCATTTAAAGCCTTGAATTGTTCTTGAAATTCTATCATAAATAGCTTGAGATCAACCTCGTGTTCTTCTTCTCCTTTACTCATGGTTGAAATATTGCAAATATTATATCAGAAACGAAAATAAAATCCTCACACAATCACTCTCTCACATGTTTACACTCAAAATATATTTTAGTCATTCGTATTTTCACTCAAATTGGCTTTTTTTTTTCTCTATATCTCAACACTCTTGTCTTTTACCACTCAACTTCACCTTATGAGCTCTAGAGTAAAAACCCTTAAGGATGGTTCTACAAAACAAGAAACAATAAAGAATAGTGATATGATAACTTTGGAGAACAAGAATAATAGAAACAAAATGAAGAATAAACTCAAGATTTTTTTTAATGAGACAAGATGAAAGAAAAATGTATAAAACCAACAAATAAATAAAAATAGAATTGACACACTTTGTGAGTAATAGAATATAAGATCAATTAACACTTTTTTTATAAGCGTAAATCAAAGGAAGGTGTATAGAATCAACAAAAAAATAAGAAAAAAATTGATAGTAGAATTGAGACTGTGTGAGTAATAGAATATAAGATTAATCAACACTTTTTTTTAAAATCTTCTTTTGATTGTGTAGTAAGTAATTTGAAGCAAGTACTACTAAAGGTTTTTTTTTTTTGTAACTTTGTTTTCTTTAAAATTTAACTGCATATTATTTTTTTCTTGAGAAGATGATAGATAGAAGAAAAGAAAGATAATAAAAGGAACATTACAAAATAAGACCGAATAGAAAAAAAGAAATAAACTAATAGTGGAAACGATTAGAATTGAAAAAGACAAAAAAATAAGGATAAATAAAACCTGAATTCAAGAGTTGAAGCTTTGATGCCAAATGATACAAATCTGAGTTAAAGGATTGTCTTAAAAATAGGTAAAAAAAATAGTAATAGGAACTTGACCCTAATTGTGACATGTCGGCAACACTAGAGTTATCAAAGAATCGTGACCTTAACCACGATTTGTTGGTAGAACCAACATTATAAAGTTCCTTAACCCAATAACAAAAGAGAAACTCTCACAAAAAAGAAACTCTCTCAAAAGAGAAAACACTTAATTCATTCAAATATGAGTTGTTGTTGTTCTTTACATAGGTTCTTATTTATAGGGAATTAGAAAAAAAAAAAAAGAAAGCAAATCCTATAAATTTGAACTAAAGATAAGATAATAAAAAACAAATCCTAATTTTAATTGAATTAAAGATAAGTTAAAATACTTATCTAAATATTTCTTAGTCATGATCTTCAAATTATAGGTATAAGACAATTTTTTAATTTGATTTGAGTTTAATTAAATCTTCTTTAACTTGCACCTTCTTGATTATTAAACTTTGAAAAGTCTTTTTACTTATTTTAGCTCTTGTTTTTGTCCATAAGTCTTCCATCCATTTTAGAGGATATTTGTAATGATTCGGTCTTGCTAGGTTCATATCAACTAGGCCAAGTCGTTTCTTATGTTCTGTTATAATGATTTTGATGGCTACTTCCACCTATTCATTAGTTTGCGGATGTTCTACTGAGGTGACAAAATACTTGATGTTGAGCTTGGTTAGGAATTCTTCAAATGATTTGTCTATGAACTACTTATCATTGTTGGTGATTATTGTGAATGGTAGGCCATATCTACAAACTAAGGATTTCTAGGTGAATTTGTGTACTTGCTGACTAGTGATCCTCACCAAAGTTCAACTTCAATCCACTTGGTGAAGTAGTCTGTGGTGACAAGAAGGAATTTCACTTTCCTTTTAGCTAGAAAAAATGGGTTGAAGATGTCCATGCCCCATATGGCAAAGGGTTATAGAGATGTTATAGGATGTAATATTTCCTTTGTGCATGGTGTTTGCTGTTGAACTCTTGGCATTCCTTGCATTTTTTTTTATATATTCTAAGCAATAGGCTCGAATGGTGGCCAATAGTAGCCTACTCTAAGTACTTGTGTTGTCATACTTCTGATACCTTAGTGGATTCTGCCTAGATCTCGATGTAATTCATTTAGGACATATTCAACCTGTTTTTTGTCAAGACATTTAAACAAAGGATTCAAGATGCCTTTTTATATAATTCACTGTTCATATTTCAGTCAAGTATAAAATTACCTTGTCATTACATAAAAAAAAGATATAATTTGCCATAAGAGACTTTGGGTACACACACACACACATATTTATTCTCGATGGTTTCTTAACCACACTAGAGCACAAGATAACTATTGGGGAGCTTAAACATCAACCTATTAGACACATCAAAATCAACGCTCTTAAGAGTATAATACCATATCAGTTGTCCACTCTAGACATATCAACATTAATCCACCTTAAATACATCATTCACATCCTTTTTATTTGGATTATTTTTTAAAAGTTAATTGTATCAAATTTATCCTTGTATTACATTCTTAATCATCAAAGGAAATGATATCATCATTTGATGAATTAAGATTAATGTCACTAATTATCTTAAAATTAATTTGATGTATAATTTTATTTTGTAAAATTAAACTAAGGACTAAGGGTCTATCCTTTAAATACATAAAATACTAGAGTAGTAGACTCATGCGATGAACATATGAGTTAGGGAGAGGAAATGATTTTTTTTAAATATATAAAAGAATATTATAACAATTTTATTAACTTTTTATATCACTAAAAAAAGATTTTAAACCAATTAGTTTATTGCAATAAAGAATGTAACACCCTTTTTATTATTATAGAAATAAACCATGTTTAATTGTTCTTAACTTCAAACGCAAAATAATTTTCATCATTCTCTCTAAAACAAAGTTCTAAAGCAAGAAAATTAAATAGGCGATAATAATATACAGACAATAATAATATTATTATTCATCCCATTAAGTGATAACTGGAGGAACTAGTATATTTGGCATGCATATATAGGTAAGCAAATAATACAAGTTAATTGAATTAAAAACTATCACTTCCTTTACATTTATAATTTAACATATACAAAATGACATGAATCAAATCTCAAAATGTCCACATGCAATCTTTGAGATCCTGATACTCGTAAGGTAGATATCCATTGCTTTCCCGTCGAGTCAAAGTCATTGGTAATAGTGAGGGTTAGCTCTCATCGTTCTGCTAGGGGTTACATCCGTCACCTGAAAGTCGACAGGCTCGCATTTACGATCATCATTTGAAAAGGGGGGGGGGGGGGGTTTGTGGGGGGGAGCCCCAATCTTCTTGCATACACAAACGTCAAATAACAAAGAAAATATTCATTATTGGATACTTTTTCCTCACCGAGTTGCGCCTGCCTAGTTATTTTACTATCCGTATTTAGGGCGCCCTTGATGCCTCTAAATTTCTAACTCCAGAAGGACTTACAAGAAATGTGTCACTTTACCCAAGGTTTGCTTTCTAGGAGACAATCGAGAGTATATACCTTGTTTGGTACATCAAATTAGGATACTTCAAACGAATCATGGTAATGTTTCGCTTTGTCGAGGATGCTAAGCCTGTCATGTGAATCCCTCTGATCTTAAAACCATCACAACTTAGCACCTTACGCTACTCCTAAGGACTCATCGAGAGCCTATGAACATTCCTCAAGTACCTTCTGTAGTCAACCCAAGCAATACTTCAGTCTTAATTCTCACATGTTATCTTATCATATCATTCGTCAACTACCTCCTCCACCTCGACAACCGAGTCTTCATTTTAGGTACCAACACATTACAAGTCATCTGATGGGGCTACTTTTATAATTCACCAGCCTTTCAATTTCCTAAGTAGATTCCTCTTACAAATTAGGCTCTTATCCCTTTCTGAGGTTTAAGTCACTCGATAATTTACAAACACGTGGAAAGTCATCATCCCCACTGGAATCCCTTGCCATCAGGAAACTTCATACATTTTCCTAGTCTATTCTTCTTGTTAAAATTTCATCATTCAAGACACTTAACCATGTTCTTTTATCAGAACATGTCTCACACATAAAAATTCCTCCTTTCTAGTAAAAGAGACAAATACTTAATTCTAATAATTCAAATGTCGCTTCTATGTCTTAACGACAATAACAATTACAATTATTAGGAAGGATCATATATTCAGCAAAAGAAAAGAAAATAAAATAAGAATTCTATTTATTCTTTAATATAAAAAATCTCCCTATTTACTAAAATTATTTCTTATTTACATTGTTATTATTATCATAACATTTCTAATATACAAATTCATAGTTTTCAAGAAGTATAAAAATTCAATTATTTATTTATTTATTTATTGTTTAATTAATCATTTATCTATTTAATTTATGAATTTATTAAGTTGATGAGAATATTATTTTATCTAAACTTTAACTTTACATTATGCCTCCTAAATTCATCCTCAGTGATTATAGAAATAAACTCATAGTATAAATTATCCTAACTTTCATTTTGAATAATATTAAACTAAAATTTACTCTATTTCAATTATTTATTATTATTATCAATGTTAAATTATTTTCGAGTTCACAATTAGCATTCAGTAACTTGCTGAATATACTTTCCCAAAAACATATAACAATCATTTAATTACTATCATGTTCTTCTTCACCATACGAAATTATTAAGTTGAGGAAGACGCTATTTTATTTTATTCTTCCTATCCTTGAACCCCCAACTTATACATTCTGAGTTTATTTCCAGCGACTGACAATAACTAATTGTAGCCACCAATCCGCAGATTAAGACCAATCTTCTACTTAAAGATTTAATTATACCCATCTTTACCTATCTCTATGTTGATTTAATTAATTTTAGTGGTAAATTAGTTTATATACATACTTATACCTTACTCTTCTATTTTTATCTCTCCTTCTCCCTCTAATTTCAGATTGTTTCTCTCCCTCCTCTCTCTCTGTTTTTTTTTCTCTCTCTCTCTCTTTCTCCTTCTGTCCCTCTCTCTCTCTCTCTGCCACTTATCCTCCTCCTTCTCTACTCTTCCCTTCCCCTTCTCTGTCAGTTTCTCTCTCCTCACTTTAGTGTTCAATTCCTAAACCTCTGAATTCGTTTTTCCGGCAAGGAGCAAATTCTCCAGCGAGAAAATGGAATCTCCGACGACGCCTGCCTCTCCCAAAAGCTTCGTCGACTTCCCTCTGCGTTCTGGCTCAATATTTTTGACTCGAGATGGATGCGTCGGCAACGAAGTCGGTCCTGTATGCGACCCTTGCTCTCGACTTTGGAGTATGAAGATCGAACGCGAATTCAACATCTAGGCTCTGGAATTGGCATCGTTAAGTAGATTCCGACCTGCGTCACTACCTTAGAGGGTTTAAAGCTTTCTCCTCTAGTCCGTCAATGGTTCAGTGGTCAAAAGGATGGAGTGGTTGTAGCATCTGGTGTAGGAGCGACGTGGCTCACTTTACTCCGTCCGTTGACATGTACTTGATGGTTAAAAAATAAGAAAATGGACTATACTAGCACCGGAAACGCCTCTGACACCGCTGAGTCCCAACGCATGTCCCTAGTTCGAATCCACCCCAACCGTGTTTTGAACTTGGGTGTTTTATTTTTCTGGTTTTTGAGAGGAAAACTTGTATACATATTTTTTCTTATTCTAAATGTGGATGGCTGAGTGGTCTGGTGGCCCAGCCAGCCAGGACCAGGGATCAAATATGGCGTGTACCCTTTTTGCATATTTGTTTTATTCCCAGCTTATATATTTTGCATTGGTAGCTTATCCAAGTATTTTGTGTTTTATCCATTGCCTCAAGCTTGCCAGCTCAGCTGGTGCGCTTGATAGCTGATCCCCCCATTTTTATGATTTTTCTTGCCTTTTATATATATATATATATAATGAATACTTTTTAGATTTTAATTATTCTAAAAATTCTTTTATATCTTTTTATTTTTATTCTTACATATTTCCTATCACCTATATATTTTTATAAATTTATATTTATCTTAATTAATCTTATTATATATATTTATAATATATATATTACATATATAAATATATAAATCATTTTATTACTTTCTTTCTACTTTCATTTAAATTTTTATTATTCAGTATAAATTTTATATATTACTAATTATCTATAACTAAAGTTTTTCTTAGATATTATTTATTTCTAAACAATTAATTAATACATTTTTATTATTCTAATAATTTTAATAATAACATATAATTTCTTAAAATATTTTAATTTAAGCTTTAACACACCCACATAATACCAAAATTATTCTAAAAATAATTATAACTACTATCACAAGATTAATTTCACATTATTTATTTCATTACATGTTATTTTTCTTATTTTAATTAATAATATCATAATTATTTTAGTTTATTTAATTTGTATTTAGCAGGATGTTACAAATAACTTATTGTAATTAAAATAATAGAAGACAATTATAATTTTATTTTAATACAGTTATAAATTTTAATTTCACAATATTTCTTTCTTAAAATAAAAAAGCTTATATAGAAAAATTAACTACATAATAAAAATTAGAATAAACAAATTATTTTTAACTGAAAAAATCATATATTTTTCTATTAAAACCAATTATTTATGAAATTCATTAATTTAACGTCCTATAGAAATATTAAAAATAAAATTAAGTGAATAAAGAAAATAATAAAATTTTTAGAATAAATATTTAAATGATTAAATATTATGTATTGCATTCATTTGTGTTAAATTTGATATGATTTTGAAATATTTTATGTTTGAGAAAAATATTTTTTAATATTTTAAAAGATAAATTTTAATGCATGAAAAAATAAAAATTATAATTAAAATTAAAATAGAATAATTTAATTTTGTCATAAATAAACTAAAAATTATTATAATAATATTTTTTAAAAAATTAAATAATAGAATAAATTATTAACTATTTATTTTTTAAAAGATAACATATACATAAAAAATAATTAAAAATTATACTCATCTATTATCTCAAATGCAAACCAATCCTATAAATATATAATATGTTAATTATCATTTGATAATTTAAATTTTATTTTATTTATTATTCAAGATATTTTATATTAATTTAATAACAAAATGTAATGTTATCTCTTGTATATTTATTATCATTCGTCTTTAATTAACTATAATTTTTCTAAGTACCTAGCAAATGAAATTATCTATTTTATTTGAAACAACAACAAAGTAATGTTAGAGATCTCACATTAACTAGTGACCTTAAATTATATTGATAACCTATATTTCTAAAATTATGTTAGAGTATATTTTAATAATCTATTGAGACTTATGATACCACTTGTTATTGAATAAGGCCAAAGTTTTAGAAATAATAGAGTTTGAGATCTTCTTTGATGATATTTATTTTTTAAAGTAAATAAAATACAACTGATATCATAATTAGTTTAAAAAATGAATTTAAATTTGAAATTTTGATATAAATATTTATATTAAATTATTATAATAATGAAAATAAACTATTATAACATTAAAATAATTTGGAATCCATACTAATTTACATAGAGAAAATAGAAACAAATACATGAATTAATTTTAATGTGTTATAATGTAATTAAATTTAAATTAATTAGGTGAACAAAATCAAATTTGCTCAAATAAAAAAATTCAATAAATTTAAGTGAACAAACATTATGGATAAAAAATATATTTATAATAAAATTCATACAATACTAAATTAAAAAAATTAAAAAATTAAAAATTTTATATAATAGATTCTATTTGTATATTGTATTTTTCATATAAAATAGACATTATAGAGGAAATTATATTATAATCTGAGCAAAATGTTATTGTTATTAAATTAAAAAATAAATTAATATGTTTATATTTTGTGACATTTAAGTTTTATGTTTTCAAAATACAATCTTTTTGTATAAAATATATAATTTATTTTTGATAAATAATAAATTTTTAAAATTTAAATATTTTAATTATATGTAATCATTATAATATTTATTTATTAATTAAAAATAGATTTTGATAATATCCAATGATATAGATTATGGATAATAAATGTTTTATATTAAAATATTATTTATAATCCTATTTTAAATAGGAAATTAAATATTTTAAAATTATTTTTTATATATAAAAAATATACATTATAAATGTATTATATTAAAATATCATTTATACCTCTATTTTGAGTAGACGGTTAAATGCTCAAAAACTCTTTTATATATATAAATATGTATTTCATAAGTTTATATTTTAAATTTTGATTAATAATATATTTTTGATAAATAATGTATTTTTAAAATTTAAATACTTTAATTATATTATTTTATGATTAAATTATTTATTTATTAATTAAAATAATTTTTAATAATATCTAATGATATATATAAATCATAATAAATATATTACATTAGAATGCTATTTATATTTCTATTTTGAGCAAAAAATTAAATGTTCCAAAATTCTTCTTTCTTTTATATATATAAGACTTAATTGCAGTTTTGGTTTCCTAAGTTTCATAATTATATGATTTTAGTTTCTTAAATTTTAATTATACCATTTAGGTTATTTAGATGTCTTAAATGTATAATTATATTCTCTCATAATTTAATTGTGTAATTTTAATCTCCCGAGTATTATAATTATACATTCTAATCCTTTAAAATTTATAATTGTGTGATTTTAATTTTTAAAAAATTAATTTTA
>JAMLFT010001339.1:0-31513 GCA_026544285.1 Pachyrhizus erosus
ATCTGATATGTTTGTTATATAATATAAAGATATATAAATAATAAATAAAAATTATCATTTATTATGAATAAATATGTTTATTTTAGGTAAAATGTTACTTTTTTTCTAAAAATTTTATTAATAGTAATATTAGTACGAATAATAATAATATAATATTTAGAAAAGGTAAAGGAATGTACATTAATTGTTATAATATAAAATGCTAATCTTATTTCTATTTTAAATAAGAAATTAAATATTATATATATATATAAAGATAAAAATATAAATAAATTTTTACCATAAATTTATTTTTAAAGATATATAGGAAATAATGATACAACAAAAATATAATATATAAAAAGAAGATAATTTTCACATTCTAATATACTACTAGAGTTTATCTTAAAATTTGTTGCAAGACTAATGGAACTATATGCTATCCAACTATCAACATATGTTTAAAATTAAAGTAAATTCATAACCCAAATTGTAAGATTTATGTTTGTTCTTATTTGATCAAATAAAACAAATATTAAAAAAGTGTTGGAAAAATCCATGAAGAAAAAATGTTTGAAATTAAAGAAGAAATATAAAGATAGGTAGTTGGTGCGAGTGAGATTTGGTGGGGGAGACATGAGGCCCCATTGACACTCTTTTTAAGTAAATGCAAAAATGTCACCATAGATCCCTATCCACTTCATTTTAATCTCCTCAAATTCAATACACTTTGCATGATGCGTTCCATTCCACGTGCCTTCTCTCTCTCTCTCTCTCTCTCTCTCTCTTTTCCTCTCCTCCTTCCTTTCTCCTCTCCACCGCCGTTTCCTCATTTTCCGTCACTTTCCCGGGAAAAAATGTAACTGCACGCGCTCTGCATGCCACCGCATTCTCTGCATGTTTTAGCTTCAAACCAAACGGTTATTCTATTCCCAAAAAATAAAATAAAAGCAGAGAGAGAAAGTGTGCGAGCCAGTGAGAAAGAGAGTAACAGAGTGAAGAGTGAAGAGTGAAGAGTGAAAGACTACAATTACAGTGAAAAGAAAAAACCTTCAAAAACCCTCTCTATTTTTCCCCCATTTGTTTTGTCCTCTTTCGAATTCGAAACTCCACCGACTTCCACGTAGTTTTTTTCTCTCTCTCATCACTCTCACACTGCACCGCTCAACATTTGGTACTTTCTCTTTCTCTGAATTTTTTTTTTTTATGTTATTTATTGTTTCTTGTTTTACTAAGTTTGACTAGGGTTTTAAGCTGCTGTGGTTTTTATTTTCAAGGTTGGGCATGGACCTCAATAAGCGAATCCATTGCCTCGCTAATCGATAGGTTCTGTTTTCGATTTGCGTTTTTCTTTGATTGATTTTCGGTTGTCTTTGCGTGTCGAGTTTTCGGTGGCTATGGCGTTTGAACAAAGCTCTGTTCCTAGCGATGTTGTGCGGCCGCTGAATTCGGTGGCGCGGAATGTGTCGGAGGAGCCTCTTGTTTTGCCGGCGACTACGGCGGTTCCCGCCGTGGTGCCGATTTTCTACCCCGCTACTGTGTCTGATGCTGGCTTGGTTGGAGTAGGGTATGGAAATGTGGCTTCGGGTGGTGGCGGTGCTGCCACGTGGTGTGTTCGCTCTGCTGTGCCTGTTCATAGTCAGTCTGTGAACCCTGCTGTTGGGTTCTCTCATGCTCCTAATTTTACTAATAGGGTTGCTGCTACTGGTAGCAATGGTGTTGATGTTTCGGGTAGTTTTCTGGCTGCTTCTCATGGGTATCCTATGAATTTGGGGGGCAACTGGATTGCCACTGGTAATGGTGTGGATAGTAGTATTGGTAATCGTAATAATAACAGTAATGCTCTTCAGGGGAACGGCAAAATCATTAGCAATGCTAGTGATCATGTTGGTGGTGTTGGGGTGGTTGGGGTTGGTACTAATCCCCCTGTAAGCCAGCGGGGTGATCAGGTGAGTGAGGAGGGGGGGGATGATTTAGCTTCGGGGCGGAAAATGAAGTTGATGTGCAGTTATGGTGGGAAGATTTTGCCTAGGCCTAGTGATGGAATGTTGAGATATGTTGGGGGGCAGACGAGGATCATAAGTGTTAGGAGAGATGTGAGTTTTAGTGATTTGGTGCAGAAGATGGTTGGTACGTTTGGGCAAGCTGTGGTTATCAAATATCAGCTCCCTGATGAGGATCTTGATGCGTTGGTATCGGTTTCCTGCCCTGATGATCTGGAGAATATGATGGAGGAGTATGAGAGATTGATTGAGAGGTCTCCTGATGGGTCTCCCAAATTAAGGGTCTTTCTGTTTTCTGCTTCAGAACTTGATCCTTCTGGTATGGTACAGTTTGTAAATTTAAATGATGGTGGGCTGAAATATGTTGAAGCTGTGAATGGAATTACTGATGGGATTGGTGGTAAACTCACAAGGAAAGCGAGTTATACAAGTGCAGCGTCTACCCAAAATTCTGATGTGAGTGGGGTAGATGCTCTTGATAGCTCAAATGCTGCTCCGGGAGATTTCAGCGCGGTACCTGTACCTATGTCTGGCGCTTCATCACCTGAGGGGATTGTGGTTGCTTCTCGTGATGCTGCTGCAAATTCTGTGGTTCCTGAGCCAGGTACGTCTTACACAGATGCTTCTGCAGTTTCACTGGGCATTCCTGTGGCTAATTCTGGTCCAACTCACACTCCACCTATCGAGAATGAGGTTGAGATTGAAAAGTCTGTACCTGTTGCTTTTTCTCAGCCTCAATTTGTGGTGCAACAATCTGGGTTGGAAATTCCACCATCTGCACCTCTGCAGACTTTTGTTGATCCTCGCCAGGAAGTTATGAACCATGCAGATTATGTGCAGCTACCTCCCCATATGGGATTTCCAAATCCTCAGCTTTTAGGTAAGTCCGACTCCATCTACCCCCAACAGCTGTTTCATAATAATACTTCTCGTTTTGGGTCCCATCAGGTAATCCCTGCAGTGCAAATGACCATGACTCAGCCCTTTTCCCATGCTGGTGTAAGATCGAGTGTTATTCCACCATTCATGCAACCACAACAAAACCGTTTGGACCAATTTAATGATGAAAATACTTCAGGGCTAAGGATTCACCAGCTTCCTGCCGAACAAAGTTACAAAGCATATCCAGTTCAATTCCCTTTTGGAGGTAATTATGGCTGGGTTCATGTTCCTTCGGCAGAGCATGTGATTTTTCCTGATGCATTTGTACCTCAGCAATCGGTGATGATCCCTGAGAAAGTCCAAAGGGTGGAGGACTGTTATATGTGTCAGAAAAAGCTTCCTCATGTACATTCAGATCCTGTGGTTCAGGATCAGTGTAATAGCTGTGCCGGTCCAATTCCTGATTCAATCCCAAGTTTCTATAGTCTCCCTATGGGGGAGAATCCAAGGGCAACAAACATGGTTTTGATGACTGCACCAATGAAGGAAGACAATGTTGAACAGGCAGTTGGGACCAGACCCAAGGTCATTAGCAAATTGGATACTCCAGCTGGAGTGTCTTGTACCAACACAACTGGACTTCCTTTGGAGCCTGAAGGTGAGAGGGTTTTTATACAAAAGCTGGACTGGTCTGATCATCCCAGGAATGCAGTTGTCCAGGAAGCAGTTGTAAGAACAGGTGAAAAACAGTTACCATGTGATGGGGTGATGGGAACAGCACCACTGTCTTATGATGATATCGCCCGTCCGCATATGGTACCAGTTGAGAACTGGGCTAAAGAGGATACTCTTGTGAATAAACCTGTTAATAATGATGTACCTTTAGTTGGTGGCACATCTGTTGAAAATTCTGACTGTGTGGTTCAAGAATGTCCAACAGAATATACCAGTGAACCTGGTAGCAATATTTCAAAAGCAGATGCTGTGGAGAATTGGATATCACAGGACCTTCTCAAACCTATTGATGGAAGGATGGACAACCCGAAGATAGGCAATCCTGAAAATTTTATAAATAATGATAAATTTGATTACAGCACTCAACATGCTGTAGAGACAAAACGGGTGGTTTCAGATAACAACCTTGGCAAGTCAAAATTGATCACTGATGCAAATCAAATTAATATGATGGATATGCTTCCTAGTTCTACGGTGGAAATTTCATATGGGAATAATTCCAGGCCAGTGGAATATAATGAAGTTACACAACCTCCTGTTTGGGGCATACCTGGATCAAATCCTCAGTCAAAGAGTGGAAACCATCACAAGGATGATGCACTTTTATCTTCAGTTCCCCCCCCTGTTAGGCTTGGAGACGTGCAGGATTCTTCAAACTCACTTTTTAGCAATCAGGATCTCTGGAATATACACAGTACCTACTTTCCCCCACCTAGACCTAACAAAGTTGCATTGAAGAAAGAAACATATTCTAATAAGGATCAGCTTGGTGAGAATCCAGGCAACAGTGGGGAACAAAATTTAGAAGCTCAACTAGACAATGGCCTCTACCAGACATTCAAACAGAATTCAACCTTGGAAGAAGCTCGATCTGCCAAAGGTATGTAACTTTTTTAACACCTTAAATAAGTCATATTTAGTGGTCATATATAATTTTTGAGTTTTTAGCCCATAGTCATTGTGTTTTAGTTTCTTTATTGAAGTCTCATCAGAAGACCAACTTCAAGCTGTTGCTGAAGGTTTAGCTGCTTCTGTTCTGCACTCAAGCTCTTCTTCAAATTTTGATTTGCATGCCAGAGATGTGTCCCATCATGAAGACATTGGCGATGGAGATGTTCAAAATAATCTAATAGATATACAGCATAGTGATAAAACTCAGGTGAGATATTTTGCACATTCCTTGGTATTTATATTATCTTCTCTATCTTGCAATTGCAGGAATAGTTTCCAAAATAATATACTTTTCTTCCCCCAACATCCACAGGATGGACATGGCAAAAACCATACCTGTGTATACTTGTCCCACCACGATATTGACTGGGTTCAGATGCCTGTTGCAGACCTGATCCCACCTGCTTTGATAATAATAATAATAATAGCTAAATTGTGAAGTTAAGCTTACATCTTTATTGTAACAGTTTGATATGATTTTATTCTTAAATTTCTTATTATATTATAAAGTTCTTAACATTCATTTTTATGTATTATTCAATGTAAAATGTGCTTGATATATGACTTATTTACAGAAAAAAAAAATGGGGTGACACAAAAGGGGACAAGGTTGGGTATCAATTTTTTCATCTCTGTTGGGAAAGGAAGCATATTCATGGGTGGGTTTGGGGAGGTGGATTGTGGGGAGGACAAAACGCACCTTGTTCTGTTGCCATCCATTTTTTATGTGATTTTTCTTATATTTATTATTATTATTATAATAAATACAATTATATATTTCCCTCTCAGGATCTCAAAAACAAGCTCCCAGAAAAGGCAAATTTTGGTTTTCCAGCATCAGATGTTGGAGCTTTGCAGGTTGAATGTTTTCTATTGCATGTTTCCTCTTCAATGGTTTCATATTGCTAGCTCAGTTGAGCTAAAACCTTGCTATGGCAATGTGGCTAGGTTATAAAAAATTGTGACCTTGAAGAGCTGTTAGAGTTGGGTTCTGGGACCTTTGGGACTGTATATCATGGAAAATGGAGGGGTACTGATGTTGCAATAAAACGGATTAATGATAGGTGTTTTGCTGGAAAGCCTTCGGAGCAAGAGCGCCTGGTCTGTGTCTCATCATTAATGGTTTTGATTTTTATTTCCCACTTCTTTCTTTGCCATCTAACAAGCTGGCTGACATGATTCATACTTTATACATCAAGCAGAGAGCAGATTTTTGGAATGAGGCAATCAAGCTTGCTGATTTGCACCATCCAAATGTGGTAGCATTCTATGGTGTTGTGCTTGATGGCCCTGGAGGTTCTGTGGCAACAGTAACGGAGTATATGGTTAATGGCTCTCTAAGAAATGCGTTGCAGAAGAATGGGAGGTAGTGTACATGTATTTGTTTATGTGCATGTCTGGGACTCTGGGAGCATATTGCTCACACCCTTCTGTTGATTGATTTGCATTACTCTGATTTAATATATAAATGTTTCCTTAATGGTAAATATTTTATCCTTGTGTAATAATATCAGGAATCTTGACAAGCGCAAGCGTCTTTTGATTGCGATGGATGTGGCCTTTGGTATGGAGTACCTGCATGGAAAAAACATAGTACACTTTGACTTGAAAAGTGATAACTTGCTTGTGAATCTCCGAGATCCACACCGCCCAATATGCAAGGTTGAAATATTTTATGTTCTGATGTGGTCATATTAGAAATCTTGTTCTTCTCTATCCATTCACATTAATCATGTATTAGACTAGGTTGTAAATAAGGTGAATAATTTGTGGGCCAATTTCCATAGATTTAGGTTTATCTAATGGGCCTCTGCAACATTAAGCAACTTTTTTCCTTTCGGAAATTTTTTTAACTGATTTTAGGGTGTATGATACTTGCTTTCTTGTACCACTCAGCACTACGTTTAGCATAGAGCACTTGAATCTATGGCCTGTTTCTTAAGTTTGTATAAAAAATTGATTTATTGTTTAGAAATTTTACATAAAGGAAAAGTAATTGTTTGTTTTGTTACTATTATAAAAAACACTTTATTTTGAAAGTTAGGTATAATTTCAATTTTCATTTTCAAAATCTATTCAAAGTAACTACTTAAAATAATTGTAAATTTGTTTTTTTTAGCTTCATTTTTCCAAAAGCTTGAACAAACCAATAAAAATTATTTAAGTGATTTCTTTAAAATTAAAGGTGATTTCCTCATAAAAAGGTTGATACAAATGGATTTATACATTGTTTTGTATCCCAGTTATCAACCCTTCTGACTTTCATTTCAGGTTGGTGACTTGGGTCTGTCCAAAGTGAAATGCCAGACTCTAATATCCGGTGGTGTAAGAGGAACTCTACCATGGATGGCCCCAGAACTACTGAACGGGAGCAGTAGTCTTGTTTCAGAGAAGGTTTATTTTATGCTTCAACTTATTTGAAACATTGATTTGTTTTGATGCTTCCTTCATATTTTGTAATTCTATAAACTAGTTTTGCTTCTCGTATTTATCGTTTCAGGTTGATGTGTTTTCATTTGGTATTGTCATGTGGGAACTCCTCACGGGAGAAGAGCCATATGCTGATCTGCACTATGGGGCCATCATAGGTAATCCAGATGTTGCATCCATACTTAGACTGTTGTTCACTAAGCACAAGCTTTTGGTTATTGAGATGTTGGTCTATTCAAACATAATTCAGGTGGCATTGTAAACAACACTTTACGACCTCCAGTTCCAGAATCTTGTGATCCAGAATGGAGATTACTAATGGAGAGGTGCTGGTCATCAGAACCATCAGAAAGACCTTCCTTCACTGAGATTGCCAGTGCATTACGTTCCATGGCAACCAAAATCTCTCCCAAAGGACAAAATCAACAGCAGCAACCTGCTTCCTCACAGAGTCAAGTGCAGAAATGAGTTCCAACAACTGCAGGATGCTTAATCCCTGTTTTGTATCTGGTTTGTGTTTTTCACCCATTTGGTGGATCAACCCTTTGTTCAATATATACCGTAGGAAAGATTTCCAAGTGTCAGGCGGTAACCTAAGGTTAATAGTCGTCAAGCCTTTTAGCACTGCTCTGCATATTCTTGTATTACACCCAAACCTCAGTGAATATCATGTGTCGTTTTTAGTTATAAACAGAAAAGGAGAAGAAAAAATGTTCATATTTTTTAATTTTTTCTAGTGTTTGTAAAAATGGATATTGTAAAGAGTCACTTACAGTAATGTTGTTATGGTTACTGTTACTGTATGTATTGACCTAGGGCTGTTTCTTTTCTTCAACACATGTGCTACTAATGGGTGACAACTAAATTTCTTAGCTACCAATACTCTATCAATATACGTGGGAGCCACTAACAGCTGAGCATGACACAGCGTACCGTTGGGGTCGGCTTTAACCTTCCCTAGTTCCCGTTAGGTGTGGGGCACATGAAATTGAATCCATATATTTTATCATTTTCACTTTTATTTCTTCTTTTTCTATTATTTAATTGTATCATTATGTCACCATTTGCCAATCATCGAGTAAAACCGTCCTTGGCGTTTCCACACATGGACGCTTCCAGTTCAAACAATTCTGTCTCCCTTTTTTATTAATATTTATTTGGTTGGAGATGATCAAGACAGCTGTAGCTTTATTTTCTTTTGACATTTTCTCCGTAGCATCTCTCTCTCTCTACCCAGTATTCCTTATACTAGTATAAGTGCTATCTACTTAATTGAAGTCCTCTCAGCTCCAACCCATACAAACTGCCCATTTTCTGAAAATATGGCTGCTTCTGAGGGAAGGCCATTGGTGGAGGCTGTGGAACACAAGGAAGATTTCTATGAGCACCAAGAACCTAGTGGATGTGGGTATGGATGCTTTCGGGGTTTTGGGCTGAGTTGGTGTGGAGGCAATGATTCGTGGGTGAGTTGCAAGTTGAGGAAGATAAAGGAGTTTTCAGAAGTGATTGCAGGTCCCAAGTGGAAAACATTCATTAGAAAGATAAGCGGGTATGGCAGGAAGCAGCAGAAGAACAGGTTTCAGTATGATGAACACAGCTATGCTCTCAACTTCAATAGTGGGGCTCAGAGTGAAGATGATGACATGCCTCCCAGTTTCTCTGCTAGATTTATTGCTCCTTTTCCCTCTGGTCGTCGCCAAACTGAACAATGATTTGTGGTGCTTGTTTCAAGAGATTTTATAGCTTATAGTGTGTCCTCTTGTTAGTATTTTACACGGGTAGAATCATTAATTATTCGTTCTGTAAAGATCATTCTTTTTATTCAAACTATTGTGCTTTTCGTCTTTTTTCCTTTTCCTCTTGCTCAATCTTCCTCAACTGAACAACGTTAAAAGAAACAGGAAATGTAGCAAGGTGACTAGCACCCATTCAATTACAGCCAAATGTTAAAACAATTCTCCTTTTCAAAACAAAATGGAAGATGGAGACAGGAATGACATGATCACAAGAAAAAGTTGTGAATAGATGTAGTATTCAAGGAGGAAACGTGTTCCAATCAAAGACGTTGAAAACAAGCCATTCTTTGATTTCTTTTCCTCTTTACTTTGCCAGTGGCCGAATATTCTTTTCAACTCATGATTCGCTTTTGTTGTACAAAGGCAAATGGAAATATGTCCTGCATCAACTTGCACACCTTTGAGCTGACCTTCAAATTCATTACCCTTTTACTCGCCCAAACAGCCAAAAGAAACCAATTAACAATAAAAGATAAATAGAGAGAAATATCTTCTCTACCCTTATAAAACTATAAAGTTTGCCTTTTTTTTTTATATACATTTTATCTACATTAAAGTAAGAAAGTTCATCCTTGCAATTAGATAAAAAAAACAAGTTCATCCTTGCAAATAAGTTTTATGTTAACAAAATATTTCATCCTTATACTAACTTTAATCCTTATATAAAATATTTTACATATTGTTCGTACATGAGAAAACATTAGCGAATCAATTTCTCCGCTTTGCGTACTAAATTTAATCCTACCATTAACCATTTGCTTAAATTGTAACGGGCATTAAATTTAATCCCTACCATTTGCTTACATTGCAATGGCATTAAATTTAATCTTTTTTATTTGGTAATGTTTTTCGTTTTAATTCCTTTATGACACAAATTTGTACTTTATCTTAGTCAGTATAATTTTTTTACATTTTTTTTGTTACATTGATATTTTTTTTTCATTTGTCTTTAGAAGAAAAAAATAATATTTATAAACAGTGAAGGTTAAATTGTAAACTTGTTTTTATATAGACTAAAGAGTAATTTTTTTAATACAATGACTAAAATACAAAAATAGTATCAAGTGCAAAATCCAAAAATTTAACTCAAACCAAGTTTTTACTACTTCAATTCTGAATCTTGAGACGGAGTCTTTTTTATTTTTTTTAAATGTTTAATATTTCATTTTATTAAAATTTAAAACGGAATATATTTATCATTAAGAATTAAACATATAAGCATAGGTTGTGGGTGCAAAAAAAAGTACAAACATAATTGAAAATTTCACTAAAGATGACTTATCCAAGTTTTCTTATTGATATTAGTCGTAATGAAAACCAATAAATATTTCTCACCTATAACGTATAAAAGAGAAAAAAGATACCCAAAGCTAATATTCAGTTCCATGTTTCTTTAAGCTTACTAAGGAGAAATACAAGAGACAGACAATGACTTCAAATCACAAAATATATTCTACTTTCTTTTGTTCTATTTTTATTTGCCCCTCCAAATGAGATTTTCTTTGGGCTTTTCCTAAACCCATTATTGGCGACTGGTCAGTCTTCCCTTAACTAAAAATCAAAAGCTGCACTCACTTCAGTGTCTTGTGAGTCAACAATAAAAATTTAATTATCAAAACATTAAATCGGATGGTAGGATTAAATTTTCTTATTTTCAAAATTTTGAAGACAATATCTTTATATTTTAATAGGAGGACTAAAATTACATATTAAAACAAATAGAAGGATCAAAATTATATTTTAATTTTTTTACAAATAGTTATTGATATATAAATCTTTCTTTAGTCTATGCCAACACGGTAAAAAAACAACCTTTTGAATAACTAATTTCACTAAGTTTTTTGTACTATTTACAAACTAAGACAAATCATTAGTTAACTCATTTACTTTATTATATTAAGCTTTATTTTTTTCTAAAAGAACATATTATTTTATTGTTTTAGAAGATTGAATTTTTAACTATGATACAATGGGAACAATAATATGTTCAAGAATGAGAACATCTTCAAAGATATTGATAACTCTATAAAAAATAGAAGTTAGATTGATAAATGATACCACAATGGAGTCAAAAGGCAAAGACATTATCATGATAAAGATGAAGAAAGCTATGAGCCTTGTAAAAAATGTCTTGCTTGGTTCCAATCTTAAAGAAAATATCTCAAGTATTGGTCAAATGACAGGAAATGTTATACTCTTCACTTTGATGGAAATACAAACACCATATATGATAACTATAATAAAATGGTTGAGATGACATGTGTAAACTTGGAAAAGAGGAATAAAAGCTTCTTAACAAGTTGGAAATAAGCTACTAATATTGGTATGAAGGTTAAAGTCAATGATGCATGTTTGTGGCATTGAATATTTCACCACTTTAATGCATATGCCTTGAAGCTTATGTATTATAAGAGTATGATGAAAGACCTATTTTTTAAATGAAACTTGTGTAGGATGCTTGCTAGGCAAACAACATAAAGTACTATTTTCAATTGGAAAAGCATGAAGAGAAACAGACTTGTTAAAGTTTATTCACATTGACATTTATGGATCAATGAAGACATTAACACTTCACAACAAGTATCTCATCCTCTTTATTAATGACATTTTTTTAATGACTTAACTTTACTTCACAACAATGATTATTTCATCCTTTTAAAAGAAAAAAATATTTTTTTTGGAATATTCAAAAATTATAAATCTATTATTAAGAAGAAAAATGAGAAACATATAAAAATACTTAAAAGTGAGCAAGGCAAAGAATAAAACTCCTAGGAATTTCATAAATTTTGTGAAGGAGACATTGAGAGGAAACTTACAATGGCATATTCCCCTTAATAAAATGAAGTGTCTAAAAGGAAGAATCACACAATCATGGTGATAGCTAGATAAATGAGAAAAGAAAGACTTGCTTAACACTTTTTGGGCTAAAACAATTTATATTGTTGTCTACATACTCAAAAGACTCCAACTAAGACAATCCAAGACAAAACTTTTGTTTAGGCATGAAGTGGGCAAAATCCATCAACTATAAACATCTAAAATTATTTAGATCTATTTGTTATATATATGTTCTTGATATATATAAAAAAAGAAATACAATCTAGAAGTAAAGACTGTATAAGGTATTTTCTTGGGGTATAAAACACAATCATAGGCTATAGATTATATAACTTGCAAATAAAGAAATTAACCATCAATTGAGATGTTAAGGTTGATGAAAATGTTGCTTGGAATATAAATTGAGAAAAGTAATGTCTTTGTGCTAATGTAGGAATCTTATAAAGAAGTTGAAGAAGTAGTAGTAAATCTAAGTATGCTTATTTCACTTCTATAACAAAAAGCTTTTTTAACCAACATCTACTTCGAAATGAGTAAGGCTTTTGGTGTGTATGTGTGAGGGAGTGTGTGTGTGTGGTTTAAAAACATCTTGTTTCCTATAAAATAAGGTATTTTTTTTTTATTTTAGTCTTTTAAAATTTTAATTTTTTTATTTTAGTCTCTGCTGTTAAATAATAACATTAATTGATAGTATAACAACGACGTTGATAGTCTATTGACTTACTACATCATTAAGGAGTTTGATAGGATAAACATATGTTATTTTCTTTTGTCAAACATGTTTTTAAATATTTCATTAACTAGTTTAATATCATTAATTATTTTAAATAAATGAGGATTTAGAAACATAGTTTATAAAAAAATTACACATGATTACCTTGTCAAATTTCTTGATGACATGACTAGTCAATAGACAATTAACATTACTTTTACATCATAATGTAATGTTACTTGATAAAAATAATTGAAACTAAAAATTTTAAATCTTTAAAAAATTAAAACAAAAAAAAATCTTAAAAGAATTAAAATAAAAACCTCTATTTTATAGTGACAAAACATTTAAGCGCGCACACACACACATACAAATATTTAAGCGCACACAAGTAGACACACACACACAAATATAACTTGGTCATACTTGATCTTGAAAGCTATGGAGTAGCATTGATGCAAGAAGTATGAGTGAAGGCAATGAAGGAAAAGATCAAAATGATTGAGAAAAAAACTACTAGAGAACTCATAAACTACTTACATGGAAAAGAGATCATTAGAGTTAAGTGCATTTGCAAGGCATAACATCGATGGCTCAATACAAAATCACAAGGCGGCTCAATACAAAATCACAAGGCTAGGCTAGTAGCAAAAAAACTACTTATAACATACTAAAGTTGACTATAGCGAGACATTTGCTTCAATTGCTCCTTTTGATACAATAAGAATTTTAATAGATCTTGCAACTCAAAAAGGTTGGAATATTTTTTAGTTAGAAGTCAAGTCTACCTTCCTTAATAGGGTACTACAAGATTCTATCAAGCAACCACAAGGTTATGTAGGAAAATGAAATGAAGATGAAGTGCTAAGACTAAGAAAAACTTTAAATGGCTTGAAGCAAGTTCCTTAGACATGGTACACTATAATTAACCAATATTTCATCGATCATGGATTTAGGACGAACAAAAGTGATCCAATACATTAATGTCCAAGGTGAACATAATATTCTCATTATCTTTCTGTACGTAGATAATCTTATCTACATAGGAGACAATATGAATATGACAATTGAAGTTAAGGAAGATGTGATATAGATATTTGAGATGACTGATCTTGTCTTAATAAATTACTTCTTAAGCATAGGGGTGCATCAATAAAATAAAGGTACACATATTTCTCAAAAGAAATACATAAAACACTACTTAAGAAATTCAAGATGAATAATTATTATAGGCCAATCACTACTCTATCTATGACAAATAAAAAGCTACACAAAGATAATGAAGCTCTAAAAGCCAATACATCACATTATAGAAGTTCAATCAAAAGCCTCTTGTATCTTACAACCACACAATTAGACATCATGTATACTACAATTCTTTTGTTAAGATTTATGCAAAACCTAAGTCAAATTCACTTTAGAGTGGCTAAAAGCATTCAAAGATACTTACAAGGCACAAAAAAGTTTGGTTTATGATGTAAAATCTTAACAATTTTAGGCTAATTGGTTACATAGACAATGATTAGATAAGTTCAATAAAGGCACATTAATTATGCTCTCTTACTTATATCAAGAATATTCTCTTACAAATCAAAAAAGAAGGCAACAATTACATATAATTAATAATAGATGAAAAATATATATGGGGCAATATTAAAGCTACAAGTTAAGCTATATGGCTTCAAAGAGTACTTGGTAAAATGGGTGAACAAGAAGATGAGCTTTCTTTAATTTATTGCAACAAAAAATCAACAGTATTAATGAAATAAAGCGTATAGCTATTTAATAAGACTTTATCCGAGAAGCAAAGATGACTAAGCAGATTCAACTTAAGTATTGCATGATAAAAGACATCTACGAAGACATTGTTAAGAGTCAAGTTTGAGTAATTACAAACAGTTTTAGACTTTTGAAATTTGCATAAAGGAGAAATGTTGAATCTGATGTAAAGTAACATACAAAAATTCTAACAATGTCAATACTAAAAGCATAGGATTATCTAGAATTAGGTAAACATACGAAAAGTCAAAAAGGTTTAGAATAATTTTTTTCGTAGTACTATTGGGTGCAATCAATTCATTACCTTCAACACCTAAAATAAGTTACAAAGCTTCACAATTGTAATAAGATATACTCATAGCAACTATCATAGCTTGCAACTAGGAGGGAGCCTTTTGTAATGTTGGGACAACTTTAGCCCTCCCAAAAAAAAAATTACATACTTAAAACTATTTATTTATAAGGTCATCCTAAAAGAAAAAATATACACACAATATGGATATATACTTTTTTAATAATAATTTTATACACTTTTATTTTTTATAACTCTTTCCATTTTCTATCTCTTTTTTTTCTCATCATGTCTTATATTACATATCAAATTTTTCTCTCTTCTTCCTTTATCTTTTGTTACTTAAGATGACACACTTCCAAAAAAATATACAACCATCATTTCTCATAATTTTTTAAGGCTTTTATGTTCCTCTGCTTAAATGTTTCTTAATAAAAATGAAATTAAAAGAATATTATGTCATTGTAGTATTTTTTTTTTTAATCAAGGAATGTATTATTCTTAATATTCTAAAATGAATAGTTAAATTTTGCTTTAAAATATTGATATTTAATTACGATTTTAAAACTTTAAATATAATATCTAGATATATTAAAAATTTTCTATTATTAGAATACTTAAATTTTTTTAAAAAAAAAAATTCTCTCAATACAACATTATAGTTTATCTTTTGTTTAATTTATATAATTTGACTTCCTGTGATGTGTGATTAATTAATATGAATTTTATCATTGAATACATAAATCAATTAGTGAGATAGTTTAGATCAACCAATAATATAAAATTTGAATTATAAATATGTAATTACATTAAATATTTAATAATAAATAAATTATTATTCATAGTGGTCTTATTAGACTTAAACAAGATTTTCTCTCATAAAAATTACTTATGATATATTATGATTTTTTAAGTGTTGATTAAATTAAATATATTAATTTTAAACTTATGACTTAATTTTATTTTTCAATATTTGTCCTAATAAAACAAAAAAAGTATTCTAGCTTCGCCACTTGCTTGCAACAACTACTTGTAAGTTGCTTTGTAGTTTATACAATTCTCTTCTAATAAAATTTATAATTTCCGAAACCAATTATCTTTGAAATTTGAATGTCAAATTTTTTTTCAATTTATTTTTACATAAAAACTATCAGATACTTTTGCGAGAGAAACTCTTTACACACGTAACGTTTAAAAAAACTTGTTAAACAACATTTAAATTAGAAGTTTAATAATAAAATTACAAGAGCGACCGCGCATCGTAACAATGATATACTCTTTTGTAAGTACAAGAATTGTATCGCCACACACCAAATATAAGACATTTATGAGTCTAACAAATAAAAGTGGTCATCAATTTGCAACACATTCAAGGATTCTACGTTGTTTTTTTCTCAAAAAACCTTGAAGTGTAATAGTAATACTAATACATTCCAAATATACATATCAGCATGCATTCATAGATACCCATTGAACCAAATAGATAAGGCATGCAACAATATCAGGTATCAACTCAGCAGCCTCATCATATACAACAATACTAGGTTTTTCTGTAACTGAACCAAGTAATGAATCCTCCAAGTAAATGTTGTATCACAAATTACGCTTCAGCATCCATATTCCACCATTTCAGTTTCATTCTTTTCCCTGTAAGCTCCGGTCATATGAATCTCACCATTGTTGCATAAAATGAAGAATAGCGATATATGAACTCAAATCAGGTGTTCATTCACATGAAGCTCTGGTTACTTGTTTCACCTGCACCACTACTACCCAAAAAAGTAACATTCAGCATCTAAAATAATTGCAAGAGAAAATTATATTTGTACCTGGTGACCTTTTTCAAATTATACATAATATTATTTTTTTATATTTATTTCTATTTATATTTAAAAATACTATATTAATACTCTTTTATATGTTACATTAATATTTTTTAATATCTGAAAATATTACATTGACTTTCTTTATATTTTACATTAATATTCTTATAAGAAAAATCACTACAATAATTAAAAAATTTAAAAATATTTATATAATTTTATGAAATTTTAGAAATAATAAATGTAAGTTACTCATATTCTCATAATTTGAAAACAAGAGAGGCTAAGCAACTACAAACCCACCTCTTGCGTTTGCTTTTGGAGCCACTAGAAGACGAAGGATTAGTATGCCAATTCCTTTTTCTTTGATTTATGAACCAGTTATTTATCTGCTTTAATTGTAAGCCTGTTTCCTGCACCAGCCTTGCCTTGTCTTCTTCCTGAAAGAATATTCGCGAGTGGAACTAAAAATATCAGCAATCATCAAAGAGACAAATGCGCAGCAACATCAACGTATATGTAGGTGAATCCTTAGTTACGTACATTGGGACAATAATCTTATCCTCTTCCAATCATCTTTTGACATGAGTCATAGTTATCTACTCATCGTTGTTGGCATTAAAATTTTAAATGATTTTTAAAATAAAGTTGAAAATATTGATGGTCCACATATGACTTGACACAAAAAGATTAATATAAGTTTATTAATATACTCTCACATACATTTTTAAAATACGTATGATATGATGATAAGTTATATATATATATTTTTTTAATATTTTAACAAATGTCAGTCAATTAACTTACGACACATTCTTTCTAAAGAAAACCAAGTACAAGCAATCATAAGTGTGAACGTCGAAACTTACTGTTGGGTATGGCCATTTAGAATGTGACTGCCACCAAGCTTTTAAAAGGGAAGTGGTGTCGCCTGGTAGCTTTCCCGCTCTTCTCTTTCGTAGAATTTCTTCTCTTATGTCCACTATCTTGTCCTTGTAACCCTGGTCAAGAGCAAAAAATTATGTGAAGTCCAACTCATAAGAGTCAGTCACTGGTGCTCTAAAAAAAGTAAAGTAATTATTAAATGATCCACCACCAAAATTTATCTCAATCAATTTTTATATAACACATAATTATATATATTTTTAATTTATGAAAAAAAATTGACAATGTGTCATATAAAATGACAGCATGTACCAGGTTTTTATATTCTTAATTTTTTTTTAGAGAACTGGAATATCTCTCATCTGAGAACTAAAAGTTGAATGTGTTTAAAGAATAATTACAAATTGAATGTGTTTAAAAGATAAGATTATCTAGCAAGAGATATCATATAGCATGATGGTTTCTATATTCTTAATTAATTATACCTGTTTTAACTCATGCTTCAACTCCTGCCTCACACGCTCCATCAAAGATCTTTCAGTCTCAGTGGGAACAAGAGGACCAAAGCTGAGACTATCAGCACCATCCATGCTTCCTTCATATAAGTTGGCATTACTCTCTGCCTGATCTTCTTCATCATCGGACATTGTTGCTCCCGTTCCTTCACCGGGAGATACACCTGTTCATGCACCACATATAGGTTCATTTAATATCTTTCATCTATTTTGTTTGCATGCACAGCATGCCATTGCCAAATAATGCTAGATAGAAAATACATCATATGGTTTCGTTCAATACTTTCCTTTCTCTATCAATTTGCGCACAAGCACCATATTTACAGATGAAAGCAAATTTAGCAGAAATGTTACATTTTAATTAGGATCCCGCCCGATTCCTGTCATTATTTCTTTAGGTTTTACTCATAAATACAAATAAAACTCTTGTAACGTACTAATTCTTTGCCAGTTACATACATCACTAATACCCCTGTGAATAATGGAAAGCTAAAGCTCAAAGATCAATGACATGGCTCCTTCATTGCTATAATGTTCCTCTCCATCAACACGCTTGCATGCAGGAAAACCCTTACAATTAGGTTTTTAAGTCTTAATATTGATGCTGTTCCAGTTCATTGTGTCAAGTTTATAATATGTGATAAAAATGGTTACTTATAACCTTAAAAGGATAAGAAATGATATTTGCATAATCTTTTCTATTATTATTACTTCAAACTATCTAAGTAAAAAATAAAAAATACACATTTTAACATTATTTCTTCTCAAACAAATGAAACGGAAGAATAAAGTAATATTTTTTAGTATGCAGACATTATTACTTTTTTGCCTTCATATCTCATTTCCCACGATCTAATCAAGTACGTTGAATTTGTTTAATATTGGGTGTTGCAGTAATATAAATAATTTTTTAGATAATATTAAACATAAGTTGTAACTAGAAATATGTTGAAACATATTATTTTACTTAATATTGTCTATTATATTATTTTAAAAAATAAAATATTACTTAATTATTGTCTGTTTAACTACCGTTAAATCTTCAACCTTTACTTTAACTAGTTGAATTATTGATCCAGTATTAAAAACTTTCTTAAAAGCTTGAGCAACATTTATTATTCCAGCATTTGTAATTATCTTACTTTCAATGAGAGTTTTATTTATTTATTTTTTCCATTTTTGTTCACTGGACTTCTTTCTTTCTGTTTCGGATTTAATTTATTCGCTCACACTTTTATGCATGGAATGACATTATATTTTTGTCTTCATAGTGAAATATACCCATATCTCTTCCCGTTGGATAAAATTAAGTTCTTAAATATGTTAAAGGGATTGATTCATTTCGGAAGAGGGGAAAAAGGCTACCACTCTGATGATTTTGTAACCTACAATTTATACTTATATTTCCTATCCTTACCTTTTTACTAACAAATGAGGGTAATAATTCATAAAACACAATAACATGGAGGATCCAAATAAAAGATTTCTGTGATACTTGAAACTTACCAGTCAAGCTTTGTAGAGATTGCTCCAGCTCCCAACAAGCCATAACAGCTTCCATGGCATGAACACGAACATGTTGTTGCAATTGTTCTTTAAAAGCACAGAGCAGTATAACATAATGCGTCTACATAAAAAATAAGCCAAAACTTGTAACTTTAGGAGCTTGATGTGAAATAAGCCCATGCATCCAGAAAACTAAACTCAATCATCAGAACTAATTAAAAATAAAAAGTGTTAATAATTCATTCTTTTAAACACATTTTTATTATGACTAAAATTTATTAAAAATTTTCATCGACTTTATCTTTTATTTAACGACATTTTATTTTATTTTATAATTTTTAATAAATTTTAATAATAAAATGTGTGATAGAAAGAATATCCTTTTAGACTCATCTTGAAAATATCCAAACCTAAAAATCCAGAAGGTGCTGAATTAACAAATATTTCTTCTTTTATTTTGATTGCATTGTCTTAGTAACAAGCTAGCTAGTAAAAAAGGTAGATTGTCTCGGTTGATGCAAGCGTGCACAGCCACTAATAAAATATTGAAAACTTTCTAATATTAAAACCTAGCTTATCACCTTAGCCTCTCTTACTAGGTGGAGTGATGATCAAGTTTGAATATTGAATGCTGAAAATGAATATACTTGGATTGATTCATGCGTTAATTATTAAATAGTTTCGCCAACTGCTATCCACCGGAGGACAACTATAATAACGAGTTAGGTCCCATGAATTCATTATTCTAGTTGGCCAAACAAGTAACGTATAAGAGGGGCAAATAAAAAAAAAAGAAGAAGAAGAAATGGTCGACAAAACTTGGCAAGAGCTCCTTCAAGTATGAACATGTTCTATAAGAATTCAAGAACTCAAACCACCACATTAAGTTTCAGCCTGTGAGAATAAGTGCATGTTTGGATCTCAATTTACATATTCAAATTTAAGTTTATAAATTGAATTTGTATATGTATTTCAAGTTTTGTTTTTAAAAAAAAATTTAGATAAAATTTTATTATTAAACATACTTTTTGAAAGATAACTAAACATGATCCTCAACTAATTTAATCATCAAACTTATTTTTGAAACCCTCCTACCAAATATTCAAACACACCCTAAACAAGTGAAACATATGTGGAAGAAGTGGGAAGATAACGATTCTAGAAGATAAAAGTACTATTTAAATTGAAGGGAACACAATCACCCACCCTTGAATGGCATTATTACATTACACCAGAACGAACAAATCGGATTCATTTACTCACTAGTTGTACCTTTTCCTTTTCTATCTCTCTCTGTCTCTTTTTTTTTTGTCCATTACATGAATTCTGCACCTAGCACCTACAATCGTGTGACTGTTCTACCGTAATCGACAAACAGTACCCTTTCTTTTATTGTTTTTCAAAATGTAAGCTACAAATTCCGGAAAATCAGGAAAGGAAGGTCCTCTAAGCTTTGCCGAGTAAAGAGTAAAATTAAAATATATATATATATAATTTAACCACAAAAGAATTGACCTTAGCAATTTAAGAAAGGGCATCTATACTTGTACATAAATTTCATTTCATTAAAAGAAACTATACAATAAATAAGCAGATAAAAAGAAATCAGAAAAAATAAAATAAAATAAAAACAGCATGATTAATGTGACACAAGTGGAAGATTAAAATAGTCCTATAATATTAAAGCCACAATGAGCTTAGATTAAATGACATTAGTCAAAGCATTACAAATTCACACAAACGAAAAGCAACTTAACAGTTGAAAGTTAAAAAAAATAAAACGACAACCGAAAGGAAACAAGCACGCCCTTAAATCAAATCATATAACTCCTTGGAAAGTGGATTAAAGTACTGAAACATAGAACATTAATCATAGAGTAGGGTTGATAAAGAATAATAGGATATATGATAAAGTTATAACCAAGAAAAATTATGACGATAATATAAGAAAAAATAGGTAATGTTTTTATCAATTTAAAACAATTTAAAATCGTTATTTAAATAATTAATTTTAAAATTATATAAACATAATTGAATCACAAAGTAATTACCAATTTAAAATGAGAGAGAGAGAGAGAGAGGAAGGAAGTGAACCATGAATTGATTGAGCTCTTTGTCATCGACGACGCCGTTTCCGAGGCCAGAGTATTTGTCAACAACGCGCTGCGACTGCTGAAGCTGCGCGTCGATCCGTGGAAGCTGGTCAACGGGCGTGGCGATCCTCAAACATGAGACGTGAGCCGAAAGGAGCTGATCGTAGAGAGGGTGTCCCAAAATCTCTGCTTTGTATTCCGCCAAATCGTCAGGTTCGGAGTTGCTCTCGGTTCGGTTCCGATCCATGCCTCCAAGAACGTCGTCGTTTTGCTGCGCCGTCGCGGATTCGGGCTGCAGGTGGAGGAAATTCTGCTGCCGGAGCGTGGCCGCGTTGCTGCCGTTCAGCCACGTCGGCGCCCCGCCGGAGAGCGGCAGCAGTCGCTGCATGTCCCGGCTCTGACCTAACCGCTGCTCCTCAGTGAACGGCTGGAACGTGATTTCGTGCGGCAGATGCTCGTGAAACGCCATTTCGCTGCTCAATTAATTGTTAGTCTTATGTTCTTCCTTTTTACTCCCAGAACATTTAATTGGATTTCTTAACTTGATACTAATTGATCGATGGTAAATTTTGTTACACTTAAACAAAGGTTTTGGAGAATCGGAAAAGTGAAGGAAGAAACTAAGAAGGAAGGGGTTTGGAAAACACTTTTTTATTTTATTTTATGGGGAGAGACTTTCTGAGTGTTGACACGAAGATCGAGGGAAGGAGAGGATTGGAGGGTGGGATTGGTGATAACGTGGAGGGAGGGATTTGTGGTGCCACCTTATTGGAGATTTTCGTGAAAATAAGACAAGGCTTGATCAATGATGTTGGAGGCAGCTAATAATGACATTGTTATTATAATTATTATATTTGTTTAATTATCTTAATAGAATAATCCTATTTGTATTTTTAAACTAATGTCTTCGTGTTAAGATATGGTTCCGCAAGAGGACACAGTGTGCCACGTGTTGTCTTGGTATTTGTTTTTTTTTTTTGGGATGGGCAAAGATATCTTAAAAAAATAGGGACAAAAATGGGTTTTACTGTTTGACGGGGAATTATAATTAAAAGATGCGGACTTTTGAGAAGAGATGAATCGGTCCTAAATACATTGATTTCGTACTGCACAAATTGTTATAATAAAAAACAGGAACGACTCACGCAAGATGCTAGGTCGTGCTTAGGGCACATAATAGGGTGGCAATAGGTAATGTTAGGTGCGTCGTAGGGATTGGCGCGAGATTAGTAAATAATGATCAAATTCCAAGATTTGTAGGTTGAGGAGAGCACTGCGGAGTATCCTTTATGCCAAAGATTAATCATAAATGGGAAGTGACAAGTTACTTTCTCAGTTACCTTGTTCATCTACATCTCTCTTTTAAAAACGCAAGAACAAAATATTTTCTAGACAACAAAAACTTTATTATTATTTAAACCGAATTTTTAATTTGTATCCCACTAGTGTTAAGTGTGTTTCCAAGAGTGATTGCAAAATGGATTTTTATCAAATTAATTTTATTCAAACTCATTTTAAATAAAGTTATCATATTTGAATATTTTTATTTTGTAAGCAAGAAGTATAATTAGATTAAAGTTTAAAAAACACTTTTATCAATTTCAAAATATAACTACGGATTTCAAGGCATTATGTATTCTTGTTGAGACTTACTATGTACTAGTCGATTAAGTCTACAGTTCAATTATGTGAATTATTAATAAAAAATGATTTAATATTATACGTCACTAATTCATAATTGACATGAACTAATTATTTACTCATTTTTTAAGTACTTTTAAGATGTGCTAAAAGGAGAAGATAAGATATGAAGAAAGAAAAAGATTAATATTGTTAAAATGACAAAAGAGTGTCTCGAATAAAAAAGAATATGATAAATATGTATAACAATTTATCTCTTCTATAGAGATTATTTTTTCATAAGTTTGAATTAGAAACTTTCTTGTTTAAGAATATTTCTATACACATTTTTATCTTAAAGACTAATTTGGTGACCACTACAACAACTCCTTAGATTATAAAAACAAGTTCAATCGAAAAAAAAAATAATTCTCATTATTTTTATTATTTTCATTATTCTCACTATAAAATTAAACACTTAACATACATTGATGGATTTAAGTATCAAATTGATTAACACAAAATTATTTTTATTTAATTAGTTATATCTAATTAAGTTTTAAATATGAAATTACATAAAATATTTTTAAATTTTTTTATAATTCATAATATTTTTTTATTGAGGTCCATTATAATCTCACCAAACTCAATCAATGCTATCTTCCATTAAAAATATATTATAAATTAGTTTAAATAATTTTTTACTCCTTATAAAATAAAGGAATTTAATTTTAATTTTTTTAATTTTTTTATTTTAATTAAATATTTTAATTTATTTGTTTTAGTTATTGAAGTCAAATAATAATATTAAATAATAATATAACAATAACTTATCATATTAAAAATAAAATTAGATAATTAAGTATAATTTTTTTTATAAATTATATTTTTAATTTTTATTTATTTAAAATAATTAATAAGTTGATGAAAAAATAAAAAACGTAATTTAATAAAAAAAATGTGACGATTTTATTAAATTATTTTATAACGCGAAAAGGTCATGATTATGATGTTATCAGTTGTTATTTCACATGAGAAGTTAAAATAAAAAATGTAATTTTTTGAAAAATAAAAATAAAAATAAAAAATGAAAAGATTATTTTTAAAGTTAAGGTAGAAGGAAAAAAAAGGATGAAAGGTGTTAATAATGGCAGAAAGAGTCAGAGTGTTTTTTATTCTCACCGGACCCAAACCCCAAAACGACGTATGAGAGGAGTGGCAGTGGGGGTGGGGTGGGCTGGGCACTACCCAACACGAAAGCGACTTGAGCACCCACGAACGACACGTGTCCGAAGGAGGTTTCATGGACCACAACATAGTACTGCACAAGATTTAGGAGTGCGGGCCAAAGGTGATTGAAGCAGGTTTGAGAGGGTAGGGAGGAGTGTGGGGCTGCAACTGAACAGAACAGTGAATATGAACAGCGGTATAGGGAAGGGAAAGGTGCCGGCGGCTCAAAGAAGTATTGCCTTGATGGCCAGACAGAGGTCACGCGGCACTGTTTCGTGGTCCCCTTCATGTTCAAACAAAAACTTGAATAAAAGGGAAAGAAGGGTTGGATTGGGATGTTGGGTCAGATTGATCACAGTGGTCCTAAACCTGTGGGAGCCACTCACTTTCACCTTACTGCCACTGCTTCTTCCAATGCCACATTGCCCCATACTTCCAGTAGTCTGCTACTCTCTGTTTCTACAATCCCCTCCTTCCATCCTCATAAGGTAGTTTACAACTCCCTCAAATGTTTGGGTAATTATGGTTTTGCCTCAATGTAATCATTCAGGCTACTCCTTGTATTTTTCTATATATATATATATATTTTTTTTTTCTTCTTTTTATTAGTTTCCTCTATGATTAATTTTTTCAAGAATTATCTACAATATAATTTTAAACGGATTAATTATTGGATCTCCATAAATAAATTAAACTTGTTTGACTTTCAAAATCCATGGAAAGCTGACTCTGTTTAAAATGAGTTTGTAAAATTAATTTGTTTCAAAGACCAAATCATTGTTTAATCTAAAAACACTTTTGTTGAAATTAATGTATAGACACGAACATGACATATAATATTTAATATGTACATAACAATAAACACTTTATATATGACAATTTAGTTGAGGATTAAGATGACACTTGTTTTTATTTATTTAAAAAATATTTTTTTAATGAAATAAATACTTTCTCACTTTTTTTTATGTGTTTGATTAAATTATTTTTAAGAAGCAAATTATCTATTTCTTTAAAAATATTTTTTTAGAAATATATTTTTAAATATAAACAAATTAACTAATAATTAAATCATCATTTGTCATCTATGTATATATTATCAATTATTACATATACACTGAATTATCATGTTTCATAAATAGATACATCATTAACAGTTACATATATAAATAACATATCAGGTAGACAAAAATATTAACTTTAATAAAAAAAATTATGACAAGATTAAACTGATAAATAAATTATATTTTTAATTTTTTTAAAAATTGAATATTTTTAAAATTAAAGTAACATTCAACCTCACTTTCAAATATTTAAGTGATTATCTATTCATTAAAAAAAATCAATATATTAAAGTGGTTTGGTGCGATTTCATCTTTTAAAAATACCAAACCATACACATCCATTATCATAGGGACTAAGCTAGTTTTCTTTTTTGGCAAATTTGCAAAACACAAGGGCACAACATTCAAAGCTCATGTGCCCATATTAAACATGACTTTTAAATTCGCACTTCCAAACATGTTCTCAATTAACTTGATGTGATTCAACAATTTTTTTTTGTAAATAGATCTTTCAATTGGATATTTTCCATTGTGTTTTTTTAGTTTATAATTCTACTAAATACATACAATCACTATAAATGTAAGGTCGAGTTAAGTTTAGTTTGGCGGGTGATAGCTTAGGCCCTAAGATAGAGATAGACCCCCAAAAAAAAAGTCCAAACAATTTCAACTGAAAAGGGAAAACAATGCTTCAATTTCGTTGACCATGATGCTTCTCTAAAACTCTTTTCTCAAATTCCAATTCGTCCAAGCATTAAGGCTAATGGAGATTTTCAATTTCCACCAAAAAAAAAAACTAGACGTCTGTTTGCATTTAAAACGCACTATTTTTTCATATTCATGAATTGAGAACAATTAAAGATATTTTAAATTATTTTTAGATTTTTATTTGACTAAAAAAGTTAAAGTCATTAAGAGAATGTTATATTAATTTTCACTTTACCTTTTCTCATAGTGATTTTTTTAATGTTGACTTAGATAAAAAACTTTAATTGAAAGTACTGTAAATTGTTGGAATAAAAAAACATAGAAAATGTCTAATTTTTTAAAATCTCATAGTTTTTAATTATAACAAAAATATTACATTAATGAGTTAATGAACTTTTATGAATTATGTAGATGTGAGATGTGTTCAAAACAGATAAGTATATCATTTGACTCATACACAAAAAAAAATATTTTTATTGAATATACATCTAATGCGTAAAATGGACATGTATCTAATATTTTTATAAAATAGTTAAGCATTCAAAATGTTATAATAAAATGAGCATCTAGATGTTTTTACAAAAATATTTAGCATCCAACTCGTTGATTTTTTAATTCATCCAACACTTAATGAAAAATTACTTTGATTTCTATATTCATATAATGTTTTCATTGAATGTTTAGAATCATGAAGCTCGAAACTTTCAAATGTCAGGTAAAATTACTCTTATTCTTTGTGCGTTTGATGTTTTATTTGTTTTTCAAATATATGCTCTAACATTTACATTTCAAGCATGTAATAAAAATAAATAAAGGTTTCTAAAGTATAAATAAAATCTTTGATCAAATAGCTAATTTTGAGTCAAGCGCTTGAATAAGGAAAAAATTGAAGTAGAAATATATAAAAACGTAAGGTCACTTTTAGAACATGTGTTAGTGAATTTTGAGAAATAAAGAACATTTGTTTTCTCTCTTCTTTGTTAAAGACATCACATAAAAAAAAATGTGACTAAAAGTCCCTTTAAATTTAATGAAGATTTAGAATGAAATTTTTTTTCAAGGTTGTATTTTACTAAGGAAATGTTTCATGAAACCTATATAAAGATCAAAAGTGAAGATAAAAAACTAATGATCTATCTGTATATTTATTTGGAGATAAAACATTGATAAAAATCTCTATACAATACATTCTTATGCTCAAACATTTTTGTTCTTAGGTATGTTATGTTATTTTGTTTCTTTCACTTAAATTGTTATATCTCCACCTGTATGAGTAGAATTTGTTCTATCAAACTTATAAAGTTTGTAAAAGATAAAATTAGCTTAGTTTGAAAGAATACTTGAGTTTGCAATCTTAAGAGAGATTGTGTTGTAACTAAAAGCAATATAAATAATACTTAGGTTTCTAGGAATGACACAAAGAATACTTATTGTAGCTAGGAGTGACATTGATAATACTTATTTTGTATCTTTTTTGTTTTGTGGAACTCTTTTAAGGTTAAAAGTGAATTGGACATAACTCAAGGTTTAAATGAACCAACATAAAAACTTGCAATCCCATTTTTTCTCTTTGTTTCATCTTTCACATGTTTCCTGGGTGAAAATATATCTTGCATAATTGTTTTATATCTAAAGTTATGGAAAAATGTTGTATAAAAAGCATTAAAAATCATATACACACATTATTCAACCTTTATTTTAAAGTGTTTTTGTTCTTTCAATGTAAATGACTTTTTCTAATAATTAATGTCAATAATTGTCATTCTTGAGTTTGTCAAAGTTGCATATTGTCATCTAAATATTTCAATTCCAAATATTTCAATTGTATGGAAACACAAAAAACATAAGAAAGAAGGTTGAATTATGTTTTTGAACATTTTTTCAAAAATAATTTTTACAATAGATTCAAAAGAGTGATCATCTAAAAATATAGATAGATAAAAGGAGTAAGACTTGAGAAAAATAGAAGATAAATTTGTTTAAAGATATCATAAAATTTATTGAAAACAAATTTTTTTTAAAAAGAAAAACAAATATTCCTAATAGATATTAGTTTGGAGACAACAAAAAGCACACAATAGTTTTTATATTAGTTCACCTATACCACTGAAACTACGTCTAGTTCTTGACAAATCACCAAGTTTCACTATAAATATAATGATTATAAGTATTATTTTGTTGATCACTTCTGGCTCTACAACAAGTAGTTTTCAATTATCTTTTTCAAGCTAACCACCAAGTATTTTTTCTCAAGTCACTTTTGGCTCACCCAAAGGTTTTATGGTTTAGGTTTCTTACAAAGGCTCAATGACTCTACTTCATATAATACACATGGATATAGGAATTTGGCTAGAGTCTATCTCTCATGTACACAAATGTTTGAGAGTTTTTTGTTGAAGAAAACATACAATAGGATCTCTAAGGTAACAACGTGATTGCTCAAGGAATTTTATACAAGATTACTAGCTAAAGCCACCTAGGTATCTTATATTTATAGGCAAAGTCTTCAAGTATCTATTATCTTACAATAATCTTTTGTTTTGTTTGTTGGTGATGTTCTGAATTTGCATTTTATGTTGCATTAATTATTTTTCACCAACTAATCACTTAACTTATGATAAAGTAGTCTATTTATTTCTTTTTGTAGGCACTTATCAATAGCCAAAAGTTGTGTCATCTTTTCATGTGTTGGGATTTTTCTAATCAACTACAAGTGTGACTTTTTAGGAGTCAAAAGTCTTCTCCAATACACTTTGAGATCTTCATTTTAATTCTTTGCCAAATCCTACAATGAAACATTCGAAATGCTCTTACAAATGAAATAAAGAATGTTATGTAATAACTACATAATAAATTATCATATGATCTTATAGTAAGCATCATCTGTCTATTAGACGATAACAAACATAGATGCATAATATGTTGGTTCGTTTGTTTAACTAAAGACAAAAGATCAAACTTATGACTTATTTGCAATATCAAAATATTAAGGGGCCTAATTTCTTTTATATACTAACAATTTTGTTTTGGTGAATTGAATATATAAATAGAAGATGTTAGAATCCATTAATAAAAAAGATACAAGCAAAGCTTGTCCTCAAGGCACTTGGTTTGTTTCTTATTACATTAGGGTTCAAACAACTTGACCTCTATATTGGTGAATATTGTGAATATATTTTGCCAAAATATATCAAAGATGATGGTGATGACAACCTTTAATAAGAAGATTAATGTAATTGAAAGAATTTAAATGCACAACGACCTTACAAAAAGTTCTACTTTAGACTAGTTGTAATCCATGAAAAACTCCTTAAAACTTTAGTGTTAAAAATGAATAAAAACCTAATTTAACCACATACTCAAATAAATAAATAAGACACTTTTATCATCTCTAAGAACTCCAATACAAGTTGTATTAAAACTCACATTCATGATTGAGCTATTATAATTTAAAGTGACTTCACCAAGTTAAGGTTTATAGAATTTAATTGTCTTGTGATAATAATATTTGTCAAATTTTAAAGATAAATTTAATAAAAACATATTAGACATAATTAACGTTACAAGAAAAAATTATTGATTTAACAATTTTTATCTATTAAAAAAGATATATAAAAAAATGTTGATGTTGATATTATCAATGATTTTGTATCTCAATTTTTTTTTTAAAATTATCTTTTAATGATTTATATATATATAAATGATAGATGACAATTTTAAGAATAAAAAAATATTTTATTAGTAACAAACAATAGTATAGGAACATAAAAATTAAAAAATTTGATAATTTTTCAGATTTATTAAAATTATGTCGTTTGCTTAATATAATAAACATACAATTTTTAATGGAATTATGTTTATATTTTTATGAATATAGTTTTATATTTTAAAATATCTATACTAAAGATTTTTTATTTACCGGCTAAACTTTACTGTTAATTTTTTATTATATTTAATTTGATCTCTCACTTTTTATAAAGTTTAATATAATCTTTTATATTTAAAAAATAAATCAAAATATCCTTTTATCAATTTACAATAAATGTTACTAATAAATTTAACTATTTAAAAATCCCTACAAAATAATATTTTTAAAGATATAATTAACATAATAATAGTTTTAAACTGTGACTATAATATTAAAAAAATAAAAGGAACCCTTCTCTCTCCTTTTCTCTTTCTCCTTCTCCATACAAAACTATTCTTCTTTTTGCCAACCCACAAACCCGACTGATACTTATTCGATTACCACACCCATGATGAAGGTGGGCAAGCAATTTGAACACATGTTTAAGAGGGGATATAAGGTTTTGGGTCAGGTGTCGGCCTTGAGGGTGGAAGAAAAAGTGTAGCAATTGAACGAGGTGTTGGGGGTGGACTTCATTTGCATGTACAAGAGGAGGGCTTCCAACAACATGTGATTATAGATTAAGTGGCATGCCAAGTGAGACTACCTTGTACACACACTTAGAGGTGAAGGTGAAGGGGACAGGGCATGATCCCCCCCAATTTTTTTATTTTTTTTAAAGTGTTTAAATTATTATAAAAATAATTTTATGCTTCTCTTAAAATTTATAAAAAATTTATTAAAAAATAATCCATGAAATTAATATGTTAGTAGACATCTAGGGAGAGAAAGAAAAAAGAAAAAAAAATTAAATATGATAAATAATTTGATATGATAAAAACAGAATTTGTGATGTTAAAATATTTAATATAATTATTTAAAACTATTTTATCTATTTAATTATTATTATTTTATATATTATCCCTATTTATATATATAAGAAATAAATTATTAATTTATTAAAACTAATAAAAATTAATTTAGTTAATTTTAATTGATTATGCCATAGAACTAAATAGTTTAAGCAGTGGTTATATTTAATAACATTATTTTTAATTTAAAGAATAATTTTTTTATTAATGAATGCTATTTAGAATATTAATAGGTCAATAAATATATTTATTTATGAAACAATTAAGTATTTTATTAATAAACTTCATTATAAATTAAAGATATATAAAAAATATATAGTTATTACTTAACATATTTGAAAATAAGTCTATATGTTTATAATTAGAATTAGAAAAATATGTATTAATTCTTATATAAAGAATCAATTATAGTATTTATTTGTATTATGTATAGTTATATTTATTTTTATTTATAAAAATATTAAATATATATAATATATTAAAGTTTTTTATGTATGAAAATTTTAACTTTATTTATTAAATTGTATTTTTTTTGTCCCCTCCAATCGAATTTCTGACTTCGCCCTTAGGCACAATTCGCTTAGGTGAGACTCAACGTTGACATGACAATTTTGGTTTTTGCCGTTACCTGTAACTGATGCTAATGCGGGAGTCGAAAACAGGAGGAATGGGAAGCTTGGTTTGGGCAATGAGGTGGCAAGTTTGGAAGAAGAAGGAAAATTGTGATGTAAGGAGAAAGAGATGGAAAAAAACCAGAGTCTTTTAATTTTTTCAATTTATAAATATTATAATAATAATTAAAATCATCATTATATTAATTATATGTACAAAATTATTTTAAAAACAAATTAATAAAAAAATATTTTTAATTACTTAAAAAAATTAAAATATTAAATTAAAATTTTAAAAATAAAAAATTAAACTAAATATAATTAAAAACATAAATAACTATA
>JAMLFT010001340.1:0-31500 GCA_026544285.1 Pachyrhizus erosus
AAGTTTCAAAATCTTCTTTCTTCCTTTTATTTTCTCTCCACTAAAATAGTGAAAGGCTAATTAAATGAAAAATAAAAAAACATAATTTTTATACACTATTGGAATAAAAAAATTTCTATCAATTAATTAGAAATCATTTAAATATATTTTTTAAATAATTATAAAAATCAACATTCTTATATATTTTCATTTATAAATAGACAATATTATAAACAAATTTTATAAAATAAAAATTAAATTAAAATATAATTACTATATTTTAATTAATAATAAGTATGCTACAACATTTAATTAAAAATAATAAGTTGTAGCATATTTTTATAGAGTGCAATTATTCAAAAGATGATCTATAAGAAAAAGTAAGAGTTTAAAAATGCAGTTACAAGTCAGTTGTGCAAACTTTAAAAAAATGATGAATGAAATGGAACAAATATGAGTATTAACAAAAATTAATTTGGTGTGAACAAATCTATAATTAAAGTGTTATATTAACTAATAATTCAGTCACTTTATCAAATCCTGCAATATTTTATTAGAGAATTTATACTAAAAATAGTTAATTTAATTAATAATAATAAATTTATCATAAATTTTATATATATTTTAAAATAATATTGTCATTTATGATCTTCGATTTTTTTTAAATGTATGTCAATACAGTCTCTTTTATTTTACTAGAGACATTTTGATATAAAAATAATTAATACATGATATAATATGAATTGATTTTTATATAAAAGAATAAATAATTTTAAAATTTAGATATTATAAATAAAAATAGAGATAGTTCAACTTTTTCACATTTTATCAATTATTTAAATGATAATATGTATAAAAAATTTTAAAAAATATATGATGAAGAAATGAACAAAAAAATTGAGTGATAAAATATGCAAAAAGTGGAAAACATGATGATAAAATGTGTGAAAAAAATTAGTAAAATTCATAAAAGAATATTAGTTGAGTGGTAAAATATGTAATTAAATTTAAAATTTACTTAAATTACAAAATTAGGAGAAAGATTCATTAAAAATAAGGTGAAACTTACCAAATTTTATAATTTTCAATAAATTTTAGTCAATAATTGATAATGTGTTGAAAAAAGTGAGTTAAAGAGTATGTTGGTAGTATTTCTTAATTTATGTTTTTAAAGTTTGTAAAATTAGTAAATAAGACTCTAAACTATTGGAAATTTTAATTAGGTTCCTAATTTAAAAAAACACTTAATTACAAATTTTACTCAAGTTTTTATTTTTTTTGACAAATTTGACCTCCAATAAATTAACTTCATGTATTTTATTCATAATTTTTAAAAAAACTTGCAAATTTTATCTTCCATCATTTGAAATTATACTTTTTACTCCCAATTTTTTATCTTTTGATAAATTTTATCCTCAATTCTTTTTTCCTTTTTTAGTAAATTTTACCTCTAACTCTTTTATTTTTTAGGGAAAAAATGAGATACCAAAATACCTTTAAGGGCCACCTTTGCGTGATTTGAAATAATTCATGATAGTAATATCATTGTCATAAACAACATAGGCATTTGACTATGCATGCATATTGCCATGATGAAAACTTTATTTCTTAACTTCATCGACAAATGGAATATAATTTTGATAATTACTTTATTTAAAATAATTCATTTTACTGTAATTAAAATGTTGATACATTCATGAGATTCAGATTTCTTTGAATATTTTCAAAATCTTATAATTTTATTTTTTTCACATTAGGATTTATTTTAAAGAAATCAAGAACATGAATATATCAATACACAACCAAGGCAAAACAAATTTATTGATGTCCCATTTTCTTTTTTGAAAATTGGCTTCCAAAAAATACTTTTTGGAATGTAAAATTTTGGGTCAGTTTATTTAAATTTTAAAAAAGTGTTTATGAAAAAAAAATTTAAGATAAGCATTTTTTAAGAAGTAAATAAGATATGTTTCTTAAAAGAAAAAAAAAACATAAAACCATTTTTTTAAAAATAATCAGTTTAGAGAATTACAAAAGCCAAAAAAAAACTCCTTATTTTATTAAAAAAATTAAAAAAAAAACACAAACAAACTGGTTTTTATCACTTCTAGAAAGTACTTTTGGAATGCAAAATTTTTAATATTTTCATTTTTAGAAAATACTTTTCAAATTTTTAAAATTTCTACACTTTCAAAAAATATTGTGAAAAATATGTTAAAATTTTAACATTTTAAAAAGTATTTTTTAATTTTTAAAAAAATATATAAAAGATAAGTATATTAATAATTTTAAAAAGTATAAATACAATTTCCCTCTTTCAATTATTTTTAATATTCCTTCTCTTCTCTCATTTATTGTTCACTTATACATCATTATTTTATGTTTTTATTCATTTATATTTATGTTCAATTTAATTTATTTTTATTTTAAATAAAATATAATTATAATTCAAATGTATATTTATAAAAAAAATAAAGTTTAAGGATCAATTAGAATAAAATTAAAGTTTAAAATATCTATTTATAAAAAGAATAAAATTTAACAGAATTAAATACTCTTTTCTTAAAAAAAATGAGTCTCATGATTTACACATTAATTTTATTAATTAATAATATCTTTCACACGTTCATTTTATATCAAATGTTTGAAAATCTAGACTAATGACTCAATCGTTGAATATACTGGTTCAAAGGTTATTAATCAAATTATATTTGAATTGTGATTAAATTAGTAATAATTCAATATACATTTTATTTATATTATATAATATACTAATAATTAACAAAATTTTAAATTCACATAAAAGAATCATATTGTTTGTTTTTCAAGATAAACAAAATCTACAGTAGAAATGTTAAATAATAGCCATTAATATGTGAATCCTATACACATACCTTAATTTGTCTAAAGATATGTTTTAGAATAAATAAAAATAAAAAATAAAAATTTTAACAAGTTCAAATCAATTTTGATGTCCTTACCAAAAAAAAAATCATTTTTTTATGAATTTTGGATTGATTCTTTACTAATTTTTGGATTTTCCTATTTCTTGAATTTTCCAAATCGGTGACATGACTATTTCACTAGTCAAACTCATTTTCACGGAAAATTTTATAAAACGATAAAATGAAAATAATTATTCGAGAAAACACATCAATTGACAAAAAAAAAAAACTCAATCAAATACACTCTAAGTTTTTCTTTTTATTCTTAGTTTGATTTGTTTGAATTATAATTTTGGATTCTGTATTCAACGTTTTATTTTCTATATATTTTTCACCTAGATGAAAAGGTTTTCAAATTAGTCTTTGTTATGTGAATTTTTTTACAATTTTGTCTCCACCAACTATAAACATGATAATGACGTGATATACACACCCAACATGTACGATGGAAAACGCACGTCGAGAATAGGTTGATGTGAATCATGCAGAAGCTAACATGACTTGCTTCTGCATTTTTTATAGGGACTTGGCGCCAAAAAATTCTGTTTAAAATATAACTTTAAGTTTTTTACTCATATGATATTCATTTTCAATTTATAATAAATAAAAATGACCAATCAAAATGACGTAATAAGATTATTTTTTTTTATATGGGAATATATTTGAATTTTTGTTAGTCGCTACAATGTGTTATTATCATATTTATTGATGACATGGCAGATTAAAGAACAATTTTACTTACAACTAAAAACTTTATAACAATCGACTAAGTTAATGATGAAATCGCACATATACAAGAATTAAACATATAATTTAACCTTCATGATTGTTAATTGGTGTTGAGATGTCGTGACTGAAGGAAACTTTGAAAGTTCTAAACTTGGTTTTTAAGAAATAAATACATGGTGGAAATAATAAAAATTTGGTTTTCTTTTATACCCTAGTTCTCAAGTGCTGGTAACTTTAACCTTAGGCAACTTAGCTTCTACAGAATTACTTCAGAAAATAATTTTCCTGCATTTTATTAGTTTTCTTTGTTCTTATTATCTGTCAATTATAGCAATTGTTGCTAAATGATACGTTAATCATTAGTATTCTAAAATATATTTTCTTCTCCTTGAAGAATACTAGTGCATCAAAAATAGAAAAACAAGCACCTGAAGTAGCTTAGAATCATGGATTCCCGTAGAATTATCTACATGCAAAGTGAGGGCTTCCTATTTGCTGTACCATAACCAAAATGCATAATGCTTTCTAATTGGTAAATAATCCCCAAGCCTCCAACCCTCAAATTAACTACAATCCTTAGCTTTGTATAGCCAAGTAAACAAGTGAGCCTTAAGCAGTTAAGCATATATTAATACTGAAAATTCTGTTCTAGCAGCAATATGCACAAATTACCAGAATTGCTCATCAACCTTCTAGCGGCAGTGGTGAAAAATTAGAAGCGTTTGAAGAAGTAATACTCCTTAAATAATATTCATCGGCATTAATTTAAGCCAAAATCAGATTGTTCAACAAGTATGAATCTTCTGTATGTAATTGAAAAATCAGATATAGCTACTTTAGAGGAATCGATGTTTGAAATGCTACAAGAAAAACTACTGTACCCATATGTACATTCTCATTAATACTGAAGACACGCAACTGTTAGTAGGGGTCACAATACCAACTTTACTCAAACTTGTTCCCCACTCCTTCCTCATTGGTAACTAAGAACAAAGGGTGAGCAAGGATACTCACACCCTTCAAACCTGATGCTTTCAAATAGACTATCATACCAAAGCATTATGGGCAGCCAGGCCAATTTTGGCTGAAAATATTCTGATTTTCTACATTTCCATGGACATACACTCTGGGCTCTTTAACCTGCAAATGGCCAAAACTAAGATCAATAATTTTGGAATGAACATAGCTCATTGTTTGAGCTGGTTGTGAATACTAATAGCAACTACCAACCAGTAAAATTGGTGGAAAGCCAGGTTTCAAGCGGACTCTTGAGAACCCATCTTCAGTAAATAGGCACTTGAATCCATTGATCACGGGATGTTCACTGTTAAAGATCAACAAGGAGGTCAGATATATGGGAAAATTTCTTCCAATTAGTCAGTGCATTGATTGACATGTGAAAAATCATATATAAACTCCCAGTTCATGATCTCCAAACATTCATTTCATTTCTCTCACACATGCACTTCTACAAACACAGGTACAGAAAGATGAGAACAAAATTAATTCATCCAAGTGCCTAATGTTCAAGTTAAATATTTGCATGTTAGAGATGTAATTTAAATCGTTCACGCATGTTCACTTTAATAACTTAAGCTTTTGGGATAGTAGGTCAATTACACGGTATCAATACTTCTATGACCAAGTGTTCTAGATTTCAATCCATGCTGCCCCTATTCTAATAATAAAAAAAATAAATTTCAGCACAAGGTTGGTGGGATTGCACACTATCCAAGCTTCAAGCCAAAAGGAATTTTGCATGAACGGGTTTAATAGACATGATATATAAAACTATTCATGTGTCTTCACACAATAACTTAAGCTTTTAGGATAGATGGTTCATGCAAATGACCATTATGAACATAACACATGCTGATGCAGTCCTAGCCAACAACACATACCCTCCGAGGGGATCTAACGCATGAAGTTTACAATTTTATTTCACACACTCACTTGACAACACTAACACTTTCTGTCTACAGTTTGTACGATCTCTCATCATAAACATAGCATGTCCTATACATCATATATTTTTGTCAAGCAAAGTACTGGAAATGACACTATCAATATGTTAATAGATAACTCACCTTATAAGAAAAGTAAAATTTCTCTGCTGAAATTCTTGCAAGCTAATTTGTTCTTCTTTAGAATACCTGCATCAGAGAATAGTAGATAGGTAACTTAGAGTCGGAAAAAAGTAGAAAGCAACATAGTCTGATTATTGCAAATTGCAAGCAATCACCACATAAATAATGAGAAATATACTGATAATACCTCATTAACACTTACATCTTCCCTATAACATGTTATCTCATTCTTATTTAGACATTTGTATGTGTAGTTTTTCCACAATTTTTCCATGTGGACATCACAGAACATGTAAACAGCATATGCAAAACAACAATCTTCATAATCATCATGAGTTTATGAACTTAAGGAGTTCCCCTCTTGACATTTAAATCCAGAATTGAACTTGCTACAGTAACAAATAGCAGAAGGCGCTTACAAGTAGATGTTTAAAAATGTAAATCCTAGAATCACAATGATGGCTCGGTTCAACTAGAGATAAGGTGCCTACTAATGAACCTGAATATGGTGAGCATCAGGAAAATAGACCAAGGTTTATTGTTTTTTCATTAGTGCAATGAGAAACACATTCACTAGTCCTAAATAGCTCCAACTCCATGTTACTCTGCTCAGAAAAGCTGCAGGAAGCCAAATAACTCAAACTGGACTTGAGAAAGCAGATTACAATTTACATACTTCAGCAACGTTATCAAGGCCTCCACTACCTGCCTTCCTAAAAGGAAGGTACCTGTGTCATACTGAATTACAGTTTACTGTGAAAAAATAAAATCAAATAAACAAATCCTCTCTCCTTTATTTGAAGGAGAGAACTAAAAAATGTGAATGTGCAAGTCGAAGAATTCAATGAAGTTTGTTCGCATCAATTTATTACTCAGCCAAAGAGATTCTGAAGATAACTTTGAAAACATAACTTCTGAACATAAATATAGTTGATCTCATTCCAAGTAGGACAATGAAATTAGAGAAATGTAACTTTCTGTGGATACTAAATCATAGATAAAGTATGAGAAAGGCATGCCTTCATTGGTCCAGAAAAATTTATCAATGCAACTAACTTGATGCATCATTAGTACACTGCAAAAGAAAGAAGCAAACAATACCTCCATGGGAAATCACTTTCACAAAAGCGAGATATCCCATTCATGGCTGAAAATGTATCAATGTGCACCCACTGTTTATCTGTATCATTATGAAAACCTACAACAATTAAAAAAATCAAAACACAGACAACAAAAGTAATGACAAGGAGCAGTATCAAAAGGACAAAAACAAGAAGCTCGTTACATTACTATCTGTAATTTCTGTAGCATTCAATTTTTCATCTTTTATTGAAATTTCCTTTTTCAATAATTTAAATGAGGGAGTTTTCTGGATTGGAGTTGTTTTATGTCTCCATGACTGCTCGTTTGATATCTAATTCAGATGAAAAGAATTCCTGAGCAAGAAAAGCAATTATACACATCAAAACAAATCCTGTTACATAAACCAAACAACAAAGAAAATTCTTTTTTAATACCACAGTACCCATAAACACAATCCTTATCTTTTCCCATTATTGATCCATTGTTCATGGAGAGAGAACAAAAGCACATGCCCATAAGTGTGTTTCAACTACACCACAGACTCCATATTTGTATAATAAATGTAATGAACACAAAAATACAATCTTTCTAATTACCATGTTTACATGATACATTGAATGTAGAAATAATAATAAATGTTTCTAACACAACCCATCAAGCTTCATTAGCTAATATGTGACCAGAGCTAGTTTACAAAGATAACAAATAACAACTTGTCCAAGGACCACTCAAGATTTGGTGACAATATCTGCTAGTTGAGCATTTGGGTTGACAAAACAAGTTATGATATCTCTAGAGTGGAATTTTTCTAATAGAATGACAATCTACATCATTGTGCTAGGTCATCCCCTAGAAACAATATGAAATGCATCTTGGTTATCACAATAAGTATCAGAAACACTTCCTTTGTATTGTCCTTGAGAAAATCAGAAGGACCAGTACCAACCAATATTGCGTCTTGGTCCATTCATACATTAGCCAAAAAATAACTAATCAACTCTAAACACAAAAGGGAGAGCTTTGGCTTATGACTATGACATGTTAAAGTTTTTGCTCAAACCACTAACCGGAGAACCATATAGTTTATTCTAGATATCCTACTGAGAATTGAGATAGAGATCATCAATTTATTTCTGGAATGCTGGTTAAGAGAATGAGTCTCAGTAAAGCACCTCAAAGTTATACACATTTAATTTAATCCAGAAATGTCATACAACATGAACAATCAGATAGCACCCATGAAAATAATTTTTAGAACAACAAACTGTGACCAAAATATCTAGTTTAGGAGTGACCAGTGTTAAAAAATGATATTTAGTAATTCATCAGAGGATCCAACAGGTCCAACAATATTAACAATTTTTAACTGAACTTGCCATTGTTGATTATGAAAAACAGAAACTGAACTCCAATATTTTTACCAAATTAAGGGTCAAACAAGGAGCAGTTTCTCTCTAGGAAAATTCTAGCAAAATGCTTTGCAGCCAATGCATGGATATTTCAGGACTCATGTACTCACCAATTCCATGCAATTCTTTTAAGGCATGCCCACTAGGATAGTTCCAGTATGATGCCATGAAACTTGTGATGGTGCCTGCAAGACTGCAAGATAGAGAATAACTGAGTAGGTACAAGACAAAAAAGATATTTCCATCACCAATGAAATGAAATGACTAGTGAACCAACCTCATTAAAAGCAACCCCAACAAAATGAGGAAAAGCAAGTTCCAAATCATCTTTCTCTTATTGTTGTAACTGAAACATTTCAGGATGCATATTAATGAAGGTTAGTAACTTAAAAGGGTAAGGGTAAGAAACCAAGATAACACATAATTCTTCAAAAGAAGGAAACATCTGAAATTTTCATAGCTCTGTTAAGATTGTAAATACAGTTCAGCTCAATCACCACACTTAAAATCTACCACACATTTCGCATTCTGTTTACAACTCCTCTGATTTCCCAACCCAGATTTTACATAATTTAAACAAGGAATATGTGTGATTCTTGATAAACCACACAACAACCTTACAAGAACATCTCTAAGGCAAAATTCAAGTTTGTCTGAAATAAAGAAGCAAGGGCAGCTTCCACTCAGGTTCTCATAATCAAGTATTGTCATTTGAGAGCCAAACTTAATGCCTTGGTCTAATGACCTTCCTGACAGGCTGATTCGGCATCATCATTCTTGAAGCCAAAATGTAGGTTGACTAACATTAAAATGTTGAGAACATTGTTCATAATCCAATAACAAATGACAAAGAATGCATACTAATACCATAGAAACGAGAGGAATGCACATTCATTCATATTTCAAAATCTCAATTACTTGCTTTCCCATAAAATCCGTTTTCAGTTGTATTTTAGTATACATGATTAAACGATACAATAACTTCAGATATTACAATTAGAACCCAATTAATTTTTACGGACCTAAATAATACTCATAAAGAGAACTTACATTCTGTTAGAAGCAATTGAAGCAGATAAGTTAAATATTGGAACTGAACTTATGATAAAACGAAGCTCCTGCATATCAATCAGAATAATATTAAATACATGTCTCAGTTTGAAGACAGACAAATTAAGCTATGGATTTCAGATTATAATTGTTAGTACCTTGTGGGGAAGCTTAGAATAAAGCAATATGAAGGCAAGAACAGGAAAAGTGAAAGACGGTACCCTTCTGTCTACAAAAAGGCCAAACTGCAAAGAAGACAGCATGTCAAGTGACTAAAGTTAGGATGAAAAAGAGGAGGCTTTCTTCTTTTTCTTTTCCCAATTCTTTTTTATTCTTTTCTTTTTTTTCAAAGATAAAGGAAGGTAGAAAATGTCTCCTATACTATAGGGCGTGTGATGTGGATCAATTCACCTAAAGAACTCTTCTAACACGAGTACTCCTTTGATTAGGTTTCAAATATTCTCTAAAGAAAAGAAAATCTAAATATCATATTATAATGAAGTCCAAATAACATAAGAAACTCAAAATATATTTATAACCCAAAGATAATGCAAATCCCAGTTAAATATTAAATACTAATCAAACATAAAATCCTAGATAAATCCTAATTAAATATTAATTTCCTAATATGTTAAATCCTAATTGAATTAAATTAAATAAGAAATTTTAACATGACAATATTTTCTTAAGAACATACAATTTGAAGATAAAATCCCTAAAATAGTAAGACATCTCTCAAATAAAAGGAAGTTCTAAAATTTATGAGAATAACATAAAAATCTGTAAATAACACAACAATCCGTAATGCTGCTCCATTCTGCATCAGTATGCTCATTGTTAAATAATTAAAAGCATTTTCCTTAATATAACAGCCACCTTTCTATCAACATCTGATTGCTATTAATCAAACTTTCCATGCTCCTAAAAAGTAAGTTCTCAAATCTCCAAAAAAATCAGGGAACTTAAGTAGGGCTCATTAATGATAAGTCAGGACACAGAGGGCAGATGATTTTAAGAAATTATTTGCCGAATCTCCACGTATACAGCATAAGTTATACATTGCTTTCTTTCCTGTAATTTGCCATGTTGATAAATAGATACAAGAACTATTTTCACAAAGTATACAGCATGGTGACTGACTTAAAAAATCTGGCAATGCAAGGCAATAAAAATAATTAAATCCATAAAACTAAGAAACTCAAAGGGAATTATACACACAAACCTAAAAACTCGAGGAAAAAAAAGACTCATGAAAAAGAACAATCTTTAATAAATAAATAAATATTAAAACAAAAACTCAATTAAAAAAACTGCTAGAAAGAAGTGTGGCATTTGATATATCCCACAACTATTAACAGTTGAAACACAAATTAACAAGTTGCTTTGTGTTGAGGTAGATTTATGCATCAGACTAGTGTATACACTATGAAAAAGGAAGTCCAAAATGCTTAAACAAAATCACATATAATTTTGAATTCACCCTTTATAGCCATGCAGAGCCCCACACATGTCTAGAACAGCATAGCTTTACACATGGGATCCCAATAACAGGAGTGAAATATTAAACGAACAATGTGAATGAAATAACTCTACAATTTTAATTGTCATGTGTATGTAATTCTCCTAATCTATTATTTATTTATTTCCTTCTCTTCAAAATATTTGTGATACATTCTTCAACGGCAACAGCTACATTAATCATACAACAAGCTTGAGCTTCAGTACAATATACCATGACTATCCACAATCCAAATATCCTATTATCTTTTAAGCTAGGTTTCCAAGAACATACATGACTAAGTGTATGCATTGTAGATATTTGAACTGGCTGAAAACAAATAGGGAACAAATAGATTTCAAAGTTAACAGGTAAGAAATATCTTATATCAATTCATATTTCAAATAAAATCATAGGGAAACTATTAATCTTAAGTGGTAGCTCAAACTAGACAAAGGAAAGTTTGGGTGCTACCTTTAGACAGTTCAATTTTAAGGAGAAAACCCAAAATATTAACCAGATCACTGGAAGTAGAAGAAACCACCATGTCAATCTTGAAATCTATACAAGTAACAATGCAATCATTATAGGATATTTAGTAATCCAAGACTTACCAGTGAAAGCGGATATGCAGCAAGTAGTGAACGAGGAAGTGCTGAGGTGAAGTACCAATGGAAAGCATGAGTCTAACAAAAATATTGTCAAGGAACGTAATAATTTATTTATCAAATACAAATAGGACTGTTATCAAAGGCAACAGACAATATGCAGATTTTAGATGATCTCATGATTATAGGCTCAGTATGCCTTGTCCAAGGGAAAAACAGAGAAAATTCACAATGATCAATGAAGATTACAAGTATTAACCACTGAATATCCAAACACTAATCCCAATACACCAAAATCCTCGTTGCAGAAATTTAATAATTCCTCCATTTCATAATGCGCACTTCTTAAGAAAATTATTAATTACAAAATTATTAATTACACAAATTACTATAATAAAACAACTTTCTTTGAGAAAACTACCTTTATTAAAAGAGTTAGAATGTATTTGTGAATTCATTCAAGTATTTAGGTGGGATACCCATAAATGAGGGTATTGATGGAAAAAAGTAATTAATGCTTTCTTGATTTTCTATAGAGACAAATAATATGAAACAAACTAAAATACCCAAAGAGGCACATGATGAGACAAAGGAAGTACAAATCCCATTGAAAAATTCTTCTTGGGTCACATAGATGGCTCTCAAAGTCAGCCAGTACATGATTAGTGTTAAAGAATAGAATAAGAGACATGAGTGGACTGAAAAATCGTGTGTTTAAACACAACACAAATGAATGTTTATATAGACAAAAAGAGATTAATTACAATAAATTAGAGGAGGTATAGTTTATTCTAAATCAAAGATAATATGTCTAAATACTTTATTTCCTAAAATACATCATACTTTATTTCCTTATTTTCAACACTCCCCCTCAAACTGGAGCATACAAATCAAATGTGCCCAGCTTGCTACAAATGTCACTAATCATTGGTCTCCTTAGAGACTAGTGAAGATGTCTGCCAACTTATCACTAGAATTGACGAAGATCGTAGTAATGTCTCCAAACCCAAGTTTCTCTCTTATAAAATGACAATCAACTTTAATGTGTTTGGTCCTTTCACAGAAAACAGGACTAGAAGCAATATGTAAAACTACGTAGTTATCACATATGATAGTCATTTGAGTCCCCTAAAAATTTGAGTTCTTTGAGAAACTGCTTTAGCCATATGAGTTCACACTTTGCTAATGTCATGGTCCTATACTCTGCTTTGGCATTTGATCTTGCCACAACATTACGCTTCTTGCTTTTCCAAGATATCAGGTTGTCTCCAACTAAAACACAATATCTTGAAGTAGAGTGTTTATCACTAGGTGAGTCAGCTCAGTCAGCATTTGAATATCCACTAATTTGGGTGTCCCTCGTAATCACAAATGAGACCTTTGCCGAGAGCATTCTTAATATATTTTAGGATCGAAGTTATTGCTTCCCAATATTCTTGGCAAGGTGAGTTCACAAACTGACTTACCGCACTTACTACAAAAGCAATGTCTAAATGTGTCATAGTGAGATGGTTCAACTTACCAACCAACCTCTTATATCTTCCATGATTTGAGAAAGGCTCTTCCTAATTAGGTACCAATTTCACACCCAAATCCATAAGTGTGTCTACTGTTTTGCATTTAATAAGTCAGCTTCTTCTAGGATGTCAAGAGTATATTTCCCTCTGTGAAATAATCAATCCATCCTTAAATTGAGCAACTTCGATACCCAAGAAATATCAAAGCTTACCAAAATCTTAAGTCTGGAATTGGTGAGTCAAATACTGCTTCAAATTAGAAATGTTATCTTGATCATTGTCTGTGATAACAATATCATCTACATAAACAATAAGATAGTTGCATCCTTTAGAGAAATGACAATAGAAGATAAAGTGATTAGCTTCACTACGTGTCATCCCAAATTGTTGCACAACATCCTGAAAGCGACCAACCTAAGCTCGAGGGGACTATTTAAGCCCATAGAGAGACTTGCGAAGATGACATACCATAGAAGACTTCCCTGAGAAACAAACCCAGGTGGTTGCTCCATGTAAACTTCATCAAGATCACTGTGAAGAAACACATTCTTAACACCAAGCTGGAAAAAGGGTCAATGATGAATGACAACTATCGAGAAGAAGAATCTAACAAAAGTCATCTTGGCGACTGGAGAAAAAGTGTCAATGTAGTCCTATTCATAAACTTGTGTGTATCTTTTTGTAACCAAACAGGCTTTATATTGATCAATGATATCATTGGGACCAACTTTAAGGGTGTATAACCAATGACACCCAACAACAAATTTGTCAACACGAAGAGGAACCAACTCTCAAGTGTCATTGCTCTGGAAAACACACATCTCATCAATCATTACTTACCTTCACTTTGGTTGTGATAATGCTTCACCTTGGTTGTGATAATGCTTCACCTTGGGAATTGGGGATTGAAACAAAAGAAAAGGAAGACAAACAAGTATAATGTGTAGGCGAAAGACGATAATAGCTAAGGTTTGTATAGTGTAGGATAGTTATGAGTTGAACGTATACCTTTCTGAAGAGCAATAAGCCAGTGAAGGTCATTGGGCAGATCCAAATCTAAAGTAGGAGATGGAATCGAGGAAGAGTCAAGCATTGGCTCTATTATCTCATCAGTCGTCGTCGAAGGCAACGTTTAGTGACCAAGAGTAGCGCTGATACACCTAAAAGGTTGCAAAGGTGCTAGAGGGTCATCCTGAGGTGAAGTAGAGTCATTTGATGGGAAAGAGGAAGAAGAGGTGGACTATGAGAGACAATACTCCATAGGTCAAGAACAAAGTTGACAGACTCAAAGTATGTGACAGATTCAAAAAAGGAGACATCAACAAATATAAAATTTCTATTAAGATCAGGAGCAAAACAAATAACCTTTTTAAGACCAATGATACCCCAAGAAGACACATTTGAAGGAGCGAGAAGAGAGTTTGTCACGACCCAAAGTGAGATTGTGAACAAAACAAGTAGAACCAAAGACACATGGAGGAAGATTGTAAAGAGGAGACTTTGAAAAAAGGGTAGAATGGGGAACCTGATCATTGAGGACAAAGGATGACATGCAATTAATGAGGTAGCACATTGTGAGGATAACGTTGCCCCAAAATCAATGGGGAGCATGACTGTGGATGAGAAGGGTCCGAGTAGTTTCAATGAAATGTCTACTTTTGCTTTCAACCACTCCATTTTATTGAGGCGTATGGGGCAAGATGTTTGATGGAGAATCTCTTTGGACGTCATAAGCTGTTGAAATTACGAGACAAGTATTCACGAGCATTGTCACTACAAAGAGTATAGATAGGGATACTAAATTGTGTTTTTTTTTTATTATAAAAGTGCTCAAAGATAGAAAATAATTTACACCGACGTTTCATTAACTAAATTAATGTACAACAAAAAAAAAACATCAATAAAAGATACAAAATATCTAAAACCAGACACACTATTAGTACGAGAGGGACCTCAAACATTGGAGTGAACTAAGGAAAAAGGAGACACAACTCACTTATTGACTCGATTAAGAAATAATTGGCGAATGTTTCCCTAACTAACATGACTCACAAGTAAACTAGACAAATTTTGGAAGCTTGACACCATCTTATGCAGTTTGAGAAGACTTCAATGTCCTAGCTGAGCATGAATCATCATTGGGGAGACAACAATCGTACATATCGATGGTGAAGCAAAGAGATAGTATAAACCATGTGACTCACATCCAACACCAATCATCCGTCTCGAGATCCATTCCTACAATGTCACAGAATGTTTAATAAAGGTAAGAACAAGGTCATGGGGCTGAGTAAGACAAGTGGCAGATAGTAAATTAAAAGGACAATTAGGTACACAAAGAACAAAGTCGATAGTAGGAGATGGGAATGGTTGGGTAGTGCTAATGCCTAAAGCTTATGGTTGTGTACCATTGGCAAAGGTGATGGAGAGTAAAGGACCATTAGTAGAAAATGAAGAGAAAAGAAAATAATTACTACTTATGAGCTTAAAGACACCAAAATCAAGTACCCAAGGATCTAGGAAAGAGAATTGAGAGAGACAAGTAGAAGATTTGTAGTGTGAGCTATCGAAGCAGTAACATTAGGAGTTTGTCGACTTTCATACCACTAAGAAATTCCTCATAAGTAGCAGAAGTCATGTGAGATTGATTAGATGGTTGTGTCACAGGTGAATCAATAATAGATGCCTACTATCTATATCTATATAGATATAGATAGACAAGATATCCTCTAGATAATTCAAATCGAACCGATTGGATGTCCAACTTGGGCCTATATGACATGACGAATGAGTAAAAAATACTCTAACACTCTACCTATCGTATATTCCATACATTACACTAGATAAATATCATATTCATGGAATACAATTCACTTTCAAGATACCTTGGTGGTGAAATGGTAGACACACGAGACTCAAAATCTTGTGCTAAAGAGCGTGGAGGTTCCAGTCCTCTTCAAGGCATAATATTAAGATCTTTGGCTGAACGAGAAGGTTTACCATGTAGCTTCTAGAACCAATCAATGGTATGGCCATTTTGATGACAGTGATTACACTTATATTTACTTTTAAAGCTAGAGGAGCTTGTGCGTGAGCATCTAGAACTACCACTTTGAAAGGCAAAGGCATAAGTATTTCTTGAAATAGGAAAGGGGGATTCAGTGGTAGATTTGGGTGGAATCTGGAGAAGTGTAGAAGATGCAAATGTCATTGTTGGGGCCACAAGAGATCCAAGAATTTGATCATTCGTAGCAGAATACTCCAAGGGCAAGCCATAAAAGGCCAAAGTAATAAAGAAGGTGCTCCAAGTTTCTAATTCCTTCTTTGCCTCAACTAGACTGAATGCTACAAGAGGAAAGAGTTCATTATAGTCATGTAGTGCCGCATGAACACAACCAAGATAAGCAGACATAGGGTCATCAAAATGACAAGGGGCAAGTAACATCATTAGATTCTGGCACACGCTATACAAGCGTTGAGTATCATCGGTGTATAAGGAACATGTCTCACTCCAAACCGATTCACAAGTTTTATGGGGCCGAAAAATCGATTTGAGCAAAAGGTGAATCATTTATTTGAGAACACTACAAAGTTGGGCATCAATCTTCTGCCACTGCTTTCGCTCTGTTTCTGGTATAAACTCTATAGAAGTGGTGAGGTGGTATTTGTATCTCAATCCACAAACCCATCTCAGAGGCCTGAGAAGAGTAGTCAGACTCATCCATTTTCTTAATAGAGACAAACATGTTGGAAAAGATGATAGGCTTCACCTTGGGAAGTGAAAGTGATGGACGTCACGACAGAGGAAGGCGCAACACAGGATCTGGAAAAAAAAATTGTTTGGAGAGAGAAAAAAAAGGGTCAAGTTACAAAATATGTCCAATGGAGTTGAAACTCTAGGGATATGATAACCTAAGACCAGCAATCACAATGCTGGCAGTCGCAAATTCGTCCGACCGATGACATGCCACCACAGAGCACAGTTTGGCATTGAATAAATTCGTGAAGCTTCGTTTGTCGATGCAATCACCAGAGTTGCATATATAAGCAAAAACCGAGTCTAGGGGTGGGGTCAGTCACCGAAAAAGTCACTGGAAAAGTCAGAGGACACTAAAATAAGGTCGGTGAAGTGAAGAGCAAATTGAAAAGATACACACTTCGCTAAAAAAATTCTTCGAGGACAATGGGTCCACCAAGCAAGCACGGTTTTAAGAAACTCTAGATACCATGCTGAAGAATAGAAGAAGAGGCATAAATGGACTGAAAACCGTGTTTGACCATAACACGAATGAGTGTTTATATAGGCAAAAAAAGATTAATTACAATAAATTAAAGAAGATATAATTTCCTCTAAATCAAAGATAATATGCCTAAATATTTTATTTTTTAAACTACATCATACTTTATTTCCATATTTTCATCAATTAGATACAATTCAGTATTCACTTCAAAACAAAGATCTTAGTAATCCTAGGATTTCCAAAAGAAATAGCAAAGGATTACCACCCAAAAGAACTCTCAAGTATGTGAAGGGGCACTGTTAAGTTTCACAACAACTAGAGAAGCAATGAAGAAAGAACGTAGCTATCCACATTTAAACCAGCCAAATCACTCTTAAAAAAATTAGCCTTAAAATCAAAGATAGCTTCCAAAAATTCAGTAGAAAGAACATTCACAAAAGTATCATTATCCTCTAAAAAGAGAATTGTATCACCAGCAAACTTAAGATGATGACAATAACCTCGTGTAAATGGTAAACCAACTCTAATATCCTTAATGATATCCCCAATTCCCTATCCACACACAGCATTTGAAAGTATTCAATTCAGAACATCAACCACTAAAGTGAACAAGAAAGGTGACAAAAAATCCCATCTCTTATGTTTGGTTAAAACGATTTATGCTTTCACAAATAATAATACCTCTATTTTCACTTAGTTTCCTGTTTACAATAATTTATACAGGAGACAGTGAAAATGGGTTTTTGTTCTCATTTTTTCCTGTACAAACAAATCTTTGGAAACAGGAAAGAAAGTGAAAACAACGTGGCACTTCTGTATTTATTTGTGAAAACAAAAAAATGTTTTTTCAAACCAAACAAAACCAGAAAAAACTTAAAAATTACCCTGGTCATGAAATATGTATACCATATATTTTCATATTTTACAGCCATACAGTTGTTCAATATAAATTTGGTAAAGGATACTCCCCATTCAGAGCTCTTGTTTAGTACAGAGTTAAACCAAAAGACTTCAAATTCAGGCCACAATAATCTTTTCCACATAATTGAATCAACCAATATGGTTATACCTGTAATCAGAAGATCATAATGTTAGAACCAAATTTTAACATAGCATCCTATCATGCATAAATTTATTATTTTTATTTAAATAAAAGATTAAATTTAAAACAAAAAAGCATATATCACCAACCTATGCAGAAGAGAGCCATCCCAGTGCAGTGTTTTAGAGCACCCCATACTGAAATTTTTTTTGTCTTCCCTTCAAAAGATGAATTTTATTAGGCACAAAGCATGATCATGTTACCATAAGATTGGAATTGTCACAATTAATTTTCAATTTTATAATAATTCAACCAAAATTACAAGGCCAGAAAATGAGGATAACAAAATTCATCAAACAGAAAATTTAAGTTCAAATGCCAAATATAATAAACATTGTTCTCCAAAGACACAAGCATAGTTAATGTAATGAAGTTCTGTATTTAAATGTTAAATAAACATTACACAGAGTAAATAGGGTCTTACAAATTAGACTTAGAGCCTAACTCAACCTTACAAAACTAACTTGTAAGATGAAGATGGCTCAAGCTTTATAAGTTCTATTTAAGTCATATCTCTAGTTAATATGTGTAACATTTACTGAATAGTGTGTGTTATCATGCACACACAGTTGATCTTTCTTTTAAATGATATGGAAAGAATGTAAATCTGAATACAAAGAAAGGGAATAGAAAAGAATAGCTAACAATTCCTAATTTCTAGCTTTCCATATTTACAAAGGTTTCTGGCTTTCTATATTTTCAAAGGTCATACATTGAACAATATGAAACAAAGCACATCTCCTTGAGGCTGCAATTAAGGTAGCCCAAAAAGGCCACAATTTAAGCAGGCAAGGAGTGACCACAATTAAGGTGGCTTTCCAACACACTTCTCACGCCCTAGACTGGACATCTAGAGCATGGACAAATGTAAGTAGCCCAACAACAACACCCCCTCATACCTAAGACTAGAGATCTGGATCCTGGACAAATGCAGTTGGCCCAAAATTGGATATAAGAGACTCTCCCACCATATTACAATCTGTGCTTAGTACTTAACTCAAACCCACAAAACCAACTTGTAAGATGAGGATTATCCAAGTTTTATGAGCTTTATTTAAGTCATATCTCTAGCCAATATGTGATTTACAACCCCCCCCCCTTCCCCTGAGGCTACAATTAAATTAACCCCAAAGAGGCTGCAATTAAGGCAAGCAAAGGGTGACTGCAATTAAGGCAAGCTAAGGATGACTGCAATTAAGGTGGTTTTCCAACATAAGGATTCTATGGTGACCCAATTGAACATTTCAAACACCTTCGCCAATCATCCTATAACCTCTAAAATAGTGACAAAGCAACAAAAATTCTCATGAATGCAATAATAGACAGCTCGGAAATTGGAAAGCTTAAAATTGAAATACTCGATAAAATAGAAGCCCAAATCAGATTTAATTTAAAATTATGTTGGGAAATGTTGATATCAATATTAAAACTGCTGCCAGGACAGTTCACAGATTACAATTCTAACTATCGTAGTTTAGGAATCCATTTCCCTTTTTTTTGCTCTAATTCATCCCATGTCTTAGAATTTGGGTTAGAACCTAACTCAACCTCATAAAATCAACTTATAAGGTGAGAATTGTCTCCTAGTTATACACACTATTTTGGTCATATCTCTAATTGATGTGGGACTAAATCATCACCCTCAGGGCTGCAATTCAAGCAACCCCCAAAGAAGTTGCAATTAAGGCAAGCTAGGGGTAACTACAATTAAGGCAGTTTCCCAACAACTCTCCCTTACACCCAGGACTACTGGCCTAGAGCATGCCAAATGTAGGTAGCCCAACAATGGATCTAGGTGATACCATCTTAGAATTTGAATTGGAGCTTAACTCAACCTCACAAAACTAGCTTGTAAGGTGAGGATTGTCCCCCACATATATACACTATTTTAGTCATATCTCTAGTTAATATGGGACTAAACCACCACCCTCAAGGCTGCAATTCAGGCAGCCCCCAAAGAGGCCACAACTAAGGCGGGCTAGGGGTGACTGCAATTAAAGCGGCTTTCAAATACCATGTTATTTAATATTTCCTAACTGTTAGGTTTTATATCTGTTGCCTTCTAACTAATTGTAAGGAAGCATCATATCTCATTAGATATCCTCCAAACCAAACAAATTAAAGAATTGACAACATCTGTGTCAGTAGCTCGAGCATTTAAGCAGAAAACAGAAAAATGAAAAGCAAGTTACAGAAAGGCACAACATACCAAAAGAAGTTGCAGCCCAATGGAACAAAGAAGTAACAGCGTATCACATCTGAATACAGTTGTAGCAAAAATCTGATAATCCGAAAGTGCAAAGAGAATATTTCAGAAAAGACAAAGCATATCAAGCATATTAATAATTAAAAGGGCCAACTAATTCTAGAAACTATTCTAGGAATCAACAGTAGAAGGATTGTAGTCCCCCCCCCCCTCACTGCTTGTATTTGTATATACAAAAAGATGATTAATACAAATATAAAAAAATATTTTCACTTTCGTAAAATGATTTAATTTCAAATTGACAACAAAACGATTCTAAATTATGTACCCAAAAAAAATCATACTAAATTCTATGATTTTGAATAAATAACAACATTAATATAAAAGAGTAAGTGAGCTATTTAACATATTATAAAAACTCGATCACTTGAATCAAAGAATGTTTTCAGAATTTCTATGCACATTGTAAAATCCCTACATCTAGTTCAAGTTTATAAAAAAAATATTTCAGGAAGGTTATGATCCCTGATAATTCAGTAGTATCATGTTTCAGCTAAATGCATTCTGAGTGAGAAGGTGGGTTTTGTTTTGTTATTGAGGATGGAATGTATAGAGAAACCATTGATCACCCGTTACCACTTACCCCTCCACCCTAACCACACACCACTGACACTGCCCAACTGTCACAGTGTCACCACACCACAGCTTACACTACTCTAACAACCCTCTTTAGCAGCTCATGAATTTTTCTCTTAAAGTTGATTAGGGGCAAGAATATCATATATATTCTCACAAGATATTCTTGCCCTTGAAAGTTTCTAAAAACATGTAAATACCATATATAGTCGACTTTTATTACCCATAAATTATTATAAAATTGAGCATAAATTTTATGTTTCCCTCTATTCTGGTCAAAATGGAAGAACATTTCATTCTCACCTTAATTGTACCTTCATTTTTCTAATTTTCCTTTTCTATAAAAAAGTTGGGGCTAAGAAGTTGGCATATATTTATATGCTTAAGAAGTTAATTTCAAAATTTCTATTATCAAATTATAAGCTATTAACTGAACTTTACAGCATATGCAAAAGGAGGAGTCATTAAGTTGTGCAAGAGACTCCATACATAGAAATTCAAAGCAAGGGCACTGAATTTGCCTCTGTGAGCACAAAATGACAAACATACATGCTGATTGGCCCTACTAAATAATAATCATTGGGAGGTAACCAATACTGGTCCCATGAAATTCACATGTGTTATTACACGGGCTACTAGTTCTAGTTCACATACAATACACATACAATAACAAAAGAAAATTAAGAAATTTTGTCAATCTAAGAGAATAGGTTTGGAATCAAATATTAAGTAAATATCTTTGAAAAATTGAAGAACATGTAACTGGCCTCATCTAATGGAAAAAAGCTTGGTTGTTGTAAACTTCATAATATGAGCAGTTGAACTTTTCTCTTTAAAAATAATTTTATGTAAAAGACTAAAAGAATTGAGAGAAAACAAGAGATTTGGGAATAGTTTCTGTATTCTTATTGAATGAATGAAAACTTACATTGTGCTACTACAGAATCAGTATTTATACTGAGAGGATCTGTAACTAACTATTAACTAATCAGTGACAGCAGGCACTTTACCACAGTTAAGTCCTGTTCACTTATAGTGTAATATACTCATAAAGACTAGTTAATAAACTAATTCAGGCAGAGTACTTAATCACAAAATTCTGGCTTGCAAAATATGTATATGATATAAAGTGAAAAAGAATAATACAAAAGACCATATAATATTCAAAAGAAAAAACCTGAAATAAAACCACAACATACATACCAGAGAGTTTAGAGCTGCATAAAACCGTCCCTCAAACCAGTATCCATATGCCAAATTCACTGCAAAAATCAAGAGAAAGTACAGCACCATGACATTGACTGGCAAGCCAAAAAAAGACCTCATAAAATAGTAGATATAAGTTTGATGGATAATTAAATAAGAGTTTAAATATAAAATTCACTGAATTAATGCAACAAAAAGTCCTGTTTAATAATTTATAAAATTTTCTCACTGTCCTTCTAACTAGTTTTCCTATCGACATGTCATAAAAATTTCTTACGAAATTATTGAAAAATTGATATTATTCTTTTTAAAATACACATTTATATATTGCATCTATGAAAAAAAAAAGTTAATTTTTGTTTTAATTTTTCTTATTAGGGTCATTTATGTCTGTTAGAGTATATCAAAGTGTACTTGTGTATTAGCTCTCTGTTATGATTATGTTACATTAGTCACTATCATTTAACCAACTGCTGACTCCACAGTGGATTACCATAGAATCCCTGTGCAACATTTATCAGAATATACAGGTTCTAAACTCTCTTTCTCAACTCGCAATCTATCCTCTCTCTACTCTCTGCTAGAATTGTAACAATGTCACCTACTTCAACTTGGATTCCATTCCATATCGTAGCCCATACACCAAATTGCAGAATCACTTTCCATGCTATTATTTTTAAATTCTATTTTTACCAAATTGTGAAATTAACATAGGCTTCCAATTCCAAATTTCTAAATAATCTTATTCATTTTCATTCCAAGGAATTCCATTCTGTGCACCATAGCAAAAATGTGTTTCCAATTTTAGAATCAGTACCAACATGTAAGAGTATGTTTATACTAAATACAGCTTTGGAGTTTGGAATTTCGTGGTGTCATCTAATAACCTACTACACTAAAAGCTTAAGTTGTTAGCTTAGGTGAAGGCTCCTTAGGCTCATAATTGGTTTTTTTGCATCTCTAGTAAATCCCCTCAAACAAGAGCCTGTTAGACTACAACATGAACAATGCATGGAACTGAACCCAACAAGGCCCAAGACTTGGCTGGTATATTCTAGAGGGAGGAGTAGGATCAGGGATAAAACTAACTGCTGAGCTGGCAGGGATGTTTAGTTTGTTTAGGGTTTAGGTGGTAAGTTGATAGGAGGCTATTTGGTTAGGCATGACTGTGTTTAGATGGTAAGTTAGGAGTATGGGCAGGAGTGAGAATTGTATTGTTGGGGACAAGGATTGAATCATTAGGTTCGGGTAGTATTTTCAATGTTGATTGTAAGAGCCATGAGCTTTTTCCCTTCAGTAAATAATACAGACATAACCAAAATATTTTCTGATGCTCTACCAGCATAGCCTCCACCTACTTCACTGAAACTAAATTTACTTTTAGAAGAACAGGAGCAGCAAGGAACAAATTCTTGACCACCTCAGATACGACGTCAATAACCAAATCTCCTAACAACTTAAGGTGAAGGCTCATGATTGTTTACAATAAAAATAAATTTATTCTAATATCAAGAAAAACATGGTTAGGTCATTAGATAGCTATCTGAAGTTTCAAGACTTTTCAAATCTTACTCAATTTTCATATATATATAACATACAATAAAAATGTTCAGTCTGAAAGCTATGAAAACATACAACACATATGTCCAACAATAAAGCCTTATGTGACTTCTATGTACACAAAAAAAAAGTGTTCCTCATGTGGCCTATATGCATGAAGCATATAATCTACGAAACCTAGATATTTCAAAATTGGCAAAGTATCAACATTGTACTTGTACCCAATACTGATATGCATATGATATGTCTAAAACGTATTCAAGGAATATTCTCTATTTTTTAATTTTTATTTCTAAGTTTATTGACCAATACATTTGGGATAAGGCTCAGATACGGCTTAACCATGAGATAGGATGCAATAGATATTTTTTGATTGCCAGTTTAAACAGATGGCATCAAAAGGACAATTGTTGTATGTATCAGTCTTTTTTTGACTGAAACAGACAAATTCTTTGTAGAATCATTATGCCCTTTTCTAGAATCAGGATAGCTACCAAGGCAATGATTTCCTTCCTTTCTGAGCTAGATGTCCCTGTATATAAATATTGCATCCTGGGTCTACCCCCTGGTTTTATCAAGTTTCACACTGCTATTCATCATTAAAAACAAGAAAAACACTATCAGGGATATAAAGAAGCAAGACAAGCTAAGCAGTTACCTAAGCCCAAAGCAAGAATGTTAGGTAGTGGACGGGTACAATAGAACAGAAAATGAAACTGAATGGCAGTTAATATCACAAAGAAGGCTTCTACTTGATGCCCAAATTTACTCCTTATCTGCATAGCAAAGATGATTATTAGAATGATAAGAAAAGAAAGTTTATTTCTTCCTTATGAAACTTGGAACGATTCTACAATGATCTCTTTTAAATTTCGTGCCATGCACCCTTTAGATTAATATGTTTTTCAATATTTTACCAGTTTTATCCTTTTTAAAAGTTTTAATCAATGTTTATTTTACATTTTAGTCCCTCAGTTTTTCCAATGCTAGCGGGATGACAAGGTGAAGGACGCACATGAATCAATCCATCGGCAGCATGGAAATCATCAATGCTGAGTGAACAGCGTGAATGTCAGTGGAAGACCCAAGTGCTCCTTGCTCGATAACCCTTACCTTACTTGGCATCTATGGACTAATTGTCCACTTGAATTCTTTTTTAACAGTCTCTGGGACTTCAATCATGTTAACCTGTACCACTTGGTTACAAAGTGCCCAACCTTGCTAACGGCTGAGGAAATTGACACCTAGTTAAGCTTTTGAGAGATGAATTAGAAAAATATGCTACATAACCAAGATTTTTGCCATTTCTTGAGAAGGTTCAACCACATTTGAGTTCCTTGCTAGATTTTCCAATTTACTCTTTTTCTTTGATTGCTCTCTTTCTTATAGTCACAATAGCTCTGGTAAAACTTTAGTCTTTAGAGAACATTTTCATAATTTTAAACATTTTAATATTGCATGCCAGATAAATTGAGGTAAATTATCTCTACTTTTGAATTATTTTTTTATTTGATCAACAGTTAAAACATCTTTGTGCATCCATGCACCAAATATACAAGGGTGCATGGTAGATGTCTTGAAACTTGAGCTTTAATTGGATAGTATAATATAAAAGAGTTGAATAAACACTAGTTCATAAAAATAAATAAATAAATTTACTTGCTTTGAGTCTTCTATATTGATTGTCAACAGAGGTTAAAAGAAAAAAAAAGAGCCAAAGGTACATACCTGATGTCGAAAGAATCTTAGCGTGTATAGTATTATGCACCCTAGGGCCATCCGAACTAGATATCAACAATAAGACATATTAATGTACTTCCCACCACATTCTCAAGTAACAGAGATCACAGGAGAAGGAAAATTGACACCATCTTGGTAATTTTGAGCATTTTGTCATGGTCTATGATTATAAACTCAGATATGAATTGTAAATTACTTGATTTGATTAGTCAATTCAATTATGTACATATAACACAGACATTTGCCTGTAATGATTAATGAATGCTTGTGAGACTAACAGAATGATGAAACAAGTACATTATCAGAATTATTTTTTGAGCTTTTATTTTCCAGCTAAAGATAGTGTTTTATACTTTCAACTTCCTGTAGTGTGTTTGATTTCTTATCTGCACAAATTCCTTGGCATCCAAATGAAAAAGTAATAACTAGATGCTTCTTGTCATATGTACACTGGGCTCCTCCCAACAAAAAACCAAACACACATTTGACCATTAGCACCACTCTTTCAATTTAAACCAAAGGGAGAAATCCAGAGAAAACAAAGAAGATAAAAACAGCATTCTCTGCAATGAAGAAAACTACAATAACCAAGAATCAATATGTAATGATTATCAAGTATGAAAGAAGGATACCTATGAGAAGAGCATAAAACTTCGGCAAATGAAGCAAACTTGCAGTTAACACAAAAGGTGCTGCAATTATTGACACAAGCAAAGCACCTAAAACAAAATAACAATAACACAATTAGATAACATACAATAATATAATAGAGACCGGTCTGCTACACTATTGCACACCAGTTTATACTGGGTGGCATGGCCTTTGCAAAATCTCATTATAAATAATCCAACTATTAAATTTCCAGAATTAACAGCTAAACAAACTCGAATAACCATCATAACCCATGCTAGTCACAATCTCAAAGATTATTAAATGAATTCATTCACATCGGGCACACAAGCAATGCAACTGTATAAACGAGTCCTTAATCCTTAATTCCTTATTTTCTTATTTCTTCATAGAGTAAATTATTTTTTCCATAATAAATCACAAATACCTGGCTAGTGCTAAATATTAAAGCATAAACAAAAACACAATGAATAAATAAATATACATATATTGAGAGAAAAAGCTAGAAAACACAAAAAGCTTACCAAGGAAAGTGCGAGGAACCACCCCAGGGAACTCCAGATGATCATACTATTAACAGAAACATTAAAAAATGATAAATTATGTCCAATAAAATGTCAATTAACAAAGCTTGTAAAACACCACAAAGTAAACTCACGTTGTCTAAGTTCATCCGGTGATAGAGAACATCGTGCATTGCCTTTAGGAAACACAAATGAATTATAATTTAATAAATAAATATATAAATAAATTACAAGCAAACAATTTGAAGATGAAGAGAGTAAAACCTGAACGTTGAAACTCTCTTCGACCTTAGTGTAAGGAACAGTGAGTACGTAGAAAGCAGCGATTGATCCCAGCAGAAAATCGTAACCATATCGCTGCAGAAACGTCTCCGATTTTGAATTGGAAGCCATTGTTGTGAGGTTTGTTGCAGAGCGAGAGCAGAATCCCAGAGACGCTACAAAAACATGAAATGGGCTTCGTTGGCCTTTCAAAGTATTGGGCTTTCATTTCCAAGCCCGATTGATCATCGGGCTTTGCCATTCCCACCATCTTTTATGCTCGTCCCACCCATCATTTGTTTGTCTTTTCTGAATGTCAAAAATACCCCTGACAAAAACACAATTCTGTTGACAAAATTACACAATGAAAATGCATTTTCCTTGCGTTATGTTACGTAGTGAAAATTAACTACACAGAAAACACAATTTCATCATTTATTCATCGTGGTTGAAAATGCAGGTAAGTTGAGGGGTATGTGCAAAACATGTATAATTTAAGATTTATTTGAATAAACTTATTTAAAAGTACTTATAGAAAAAAAAATAAAAAAAAATAAAATGAGTTTTTTTATAAATTAAAATTAATTTATATATAAAATAACTTATAAAATTTATCTCGTATTTAAAAAAATTATATAAAAGAATTTTTACAAATTATTTTATACATAAGTTAATTTTAGTTTATGAAAAAAAAATTATAATTTCTTTTTATTTTTTTTCTAAAAGTATTTTTGGATAAACTAACCTAAATAGACATAAGAAATCATTTACATAAACAATGTCAAATGTTCAACACTAATCTAGAGAAAATCTTCTTAAGTCTATATGAGTAAAATTTTCTATGGTATACTTATAATAACTTTAAGGCTTAAGTCAATGTTTGTAATGATAAAAATTTTCTATATTTTAATACACATACTTATGTTATTTATTTATTTTTTGTTTTATTTAATTGATTGATTTCATGGTTGATAATTATTAAATTTATTTTTAGTGTGTGAATTATGTTAAAATCAAATGTGTTTCTAAAATCTATGGTTTCAATTATTACAAAAAAAATATTATAATTTAAGTTAACTAATATTTTGTTAAGATGTGTTGACAGAAAATATATTTGAAAAGGTAAATAAGATTCTATCTCTTAGACTCATATATATTAGAATAAGTTAAAAATATAAGTGTCTAAAGAGCTAAAAATGTTAGATACGTCTAGTAATCTTTTACTAAATATGCGTTCAAAGTTTTTGAAAAAAAATCATTCATTCAAATATGTATGTTTTCAAAATATGTCCAATGAATCTTATATATTCAAACTTGTCTCTGTAAGAATAAACAACATTAAGTTATCTTCTACTTACAATGTCTAATATTTTCTTACATATTTTCACATGCCTATGATAGCTATTATTTCAATTCACGTTAGTTTTTATCTTTTTTGTTGTTACAACATTTGAATTTGAATAAACATTTAATAAAAAAAAATACATATGAAGATAGGCAATCTTTTATATCAAAATGACTATCGAACTCTAAAATCTATTAACAAGAAAAAGACTGAAGTTAAAATGTTAAAAAAAGCATGCTTGCATGGTTATTGAATATTGTTTTTGCTCATTTTTTTATTTGTATCTTTTCTACTTTTATTTGGGATAAGGACAATTTTAATCAATATAGGAGAAATCATTGTCAAAATCTTTATCAAGATAAGGGAAATACTTATTAAGTTATAAAATCAAGGCAATGATCCACCAAACTCTAGTTCTTTTTACGAAGCACAAACAAGAGAATTTATCCTCGAAGCGAAAGAGCTACTAAAAATATGGGAAACTATCACAAGGATTTATGTGCAAAGAAGAGGAAAAACTTTATGGGTTATATTTGAAGACATAGAAAATGATGTTTTTATGTGTCAGAAGCTTAGAAAGTGAAAAAAAAAAATAAAGAACAAATATATTTTCTCTCCTTTAATATAAATTGAACATCTACAATACCAAAACATAAAGAGACTCATGCATTTAATGCACTTCAAAATAAGAAGAAGAAAGAAGAACATTGTGTCACAACAAATACTCCTCTCTTTAAGTCACAACATGTATGAAATTTGAGAAGATTAAAGAAACTTTGAATAAAAAATGACTTACTCTATTTTAAGCTTATATATGTTCATTCTTCGTACATTTCTTCTTGAGATTGTTAAGTTGTAATTTATTCATATTCTTAGTTTTGTTAAGTTGTTATATTTTGTGCTAAACTTTCATATCCTCACATTGTGAGTTGTTTTCTTTGTAAAGATCTTGTAAGAGTCGGGAGTAACTTTGTAAAAAAGAACATTTGAGTTACTTAATCAAGTGATTAAGTTGTGTAATCATATATGGTAACAAAAAATACTTAGGTTAAGTGAGTCAAACATGACTTTTTTAATATTGATGAAGAATTTAACGTAGTTCAAGAGTTAAAGCGAACTAATGCAAAATTTAGTATTTTTTCTATTATTGTTTTCCTTCACATTTTAGACATCCAAAGTTTGTGAATTGTTTTTCATCTCTTCTAAATGATTTTCAAAGGTTTTTGAAAAAGCTTTAAAAATTTACACACACATTATTCAATTTCTCTTCTATTGTGTTTTTTAACCCTTCAAATTATGCATGTTTAATAAATTTATAAAAAGAATAAATTAATGTGTCATGTTAATTATTTTGTTGTTAAAAAACTCATAGAAATCAAAGAATCAATTTAATTATTAAAATTATTAAAATAACATTAAAGAGGATTACTTAATTAAATTATAGGCTAAAAAAAATAATTGTTCACAGTTAATAAATTACAGTCAACTAGATTACTCGTTATTGACTCAAAATGGTCAAAATGGAAAAATATAGACGAGCCTAATCCTAAATTAATTAGGTCTTGCATGGGCCTAATTAAAAAAAAAAAAAAAGAGTCATTGGCCTAAGAAGAGGTGTCAACAACACACACAAAAGGGGGGCGAGTATTTTTGTTTTTTAAAGACTAATTAAAGAGAAAACTTCTCATTCTCTCATTTTCTCTCCAAGAAACTCTTATGTCCTTTCCAAAAATTTCCTCATGTCCTCTTCTTTCCCTCTACAACTTATAATTTTTCTCTAAAATTTCAAGGTCTAGAGGAGATTATTCCCTCTTCAACAATCTAATTTATTTAACATTTAAATTGAAAAAAACTCAAGATATGAGGTCTTACTCTTTTACTTAAGCTATGTTGTTTTTTACTCTTTAACATGTCTATTGAACAATTGGATGTTGGATTTTACCATTAAATTCATGGAAATGTGAATAAACTTGAAAATTGCATAAGGGGTTTGTATGTTTTGGTGTTGTGTGTGGCTTTTAATAAATAATTGTCTGATAATTTTTGGTGATATAATGACATTTTTAAAGTTTTCATACTCTTTGAAAGCTTGTGGTAATTTTTCAATTTTGTTGGTACACATTTTCTATTTGTAACCTAATTCTCATTGTAAGTTATTGAATTTGTCTGGAATGAAAATTAATTTTTAGATTTTTTTTGGTGAATGAAATCGGAGAACTAGAACCAATCTTGTGTGGAATATATTATGAGGGTTACTTATAATTTTGTTGTGATGAAAGTAGCAGGAGAAGTATTTTAATTAGAATAATTATTACTATTTCAATATGTTGTCTTGTTATTTGAAAATTGGGGAAAAATAGTTTTTGAATAAATTATGCGTTGAGAAAATTGTTTTGTGCTTATTTTTCTCTATAGAGTGGCTTATAATTTTATGGAAATTTTAGATGGTGGATTGTTATTTATTTGCTAATTTATCATGCATGTTTTATTGTAAAGAGTAATTTGCTTTGTTTAAATTTAAAAATGGTATTGGATGTAGTTCTCTGGGATTGAGAAAATTTTGAGAGGTATCTAAGACGTTGTAGATGAACTCTACAAAATTTCATGACAATTGAATTTAATTTGATAATTTTAAAATTCAGTAGTTGTGAAATACAAGGGAGGTTCAAAAATAGAAATTAAATTAGAAAATATAGTTAATGATTGAATTAATTATGGTGAATTTTTGTGGAAAAATATGCATGAAGAAGAAAAAATTTGTTAAATTTCATGATACTTAAAATTGATTTGATACATTAAATAATTCATGTAAACCTAAATTCAGTATACGTGCATTATTAAATTTTGAGAAATGAACTGTTTAGATTATGAGTTTAATTAATTGAACCGCGATGAAAGTTAAATCTACAAAGGAAGACCTCACTATAAATTGCGATATGCGCATACTAGTGATTAATAGTTATTATTTACTATTATTGTTATTAAATTATTTTAATTATTAGTCATTTCTTATTTAATATATTTTCAATTATGTAAATTATTAAAGATTTTTCTTTGCCCATGTAATTTTTTTATTGGATAATATTTGTATGTAAATTTATTAATATAGAAATTATATATAAAATAAAATTAATGAAGAATAAC
>JAMLFT010001341.1:0-31488 GCA_026544285.1 Pachyrhizus erosus
GTAGAAAATGTCATAATATAAATATTTCCCCAATCAAGTGTAATAAGTACAACACAAATTATAAACAAAATACATATGTGATAAAGTAAGATGATTGAATATACATATGCATAGGTTTACCCATATCAAATTCAAGAAAGAAACAGATTCTAGACTCGGAGCAATTATTACTATACCTAACCTTGCATGTTAGACTAAATTCCAAAAGAAAGGTGATGAAAAAAGATCTCTAATAAGATCCTTGAGAAGAAATCTCATGGCTATTATCTACCAAATTCTCCTTAAAATCTTCCTTAAAGTTCTCCAAATCCCCTTTGAAATTCTCCTTAGAGTTGTTCAACTCATTGTCCTCAAAGTTCATAACTAGTGATAAATCCTCCTACGAACACTTACTTAAGCACGTCTCAAATTCTCAACGTAAAAAGTGTAAAGTCCTTTTTTATCACTTTTATTTTATTAATAATTAGTTCTAGAGTGATTGTACAGATAAAAACTTACCACTCAATCAATTCAGGGAATTACAATTTGACGATAAGATAAATCATTGTATTATTTTCATTCCAAGTTCTCATTACATAACATATATACATAAGGTAGAAAAAGTTATACATTCTTCAAACATAGTGATACAAACATTAGAAATAAAAGTCCTTTATTTAACTTATTCTAATCTAGTCTGAAGCTTTGGATGAATCTTCTTTATCTGTTGATTATTCTTTGTGATTCATATTGCCAACTTGAACTGACCCCATTAATGACTGTGGTGGTTGAGGGGTTTGTGCCTTTCTCCGATTAGCCGGTACATTCAGGAATCTAGGTGGCAAAGTTTGAGAAAGAACGATTGGAAAATCTACATGATGAAACTGCCAAGGTACTACAATGTTGGTGGGTCAAAATGCGAAGTAGACATACCTGATGAAGGTATAATCACCTTGGACCCAGTCATAGGTCCATCTCCCTTCTAGGAGCAACACCGTTAGATGGAAAAGAGATTGAAATTTGTTTGCCATGTTTAGTCTATAAGGGAGCGGGTGTAGGAGTGAGTCATCAATTCAAGGATATGCATAGGATAGAGGTTAGTCTTTATCTAACATAGATTTTCATCTCATTGTTCGTACCTAAAGTAGGTCTTCTAAATCATTTTTGGGCCCTTCGCAGCCTCTTACACTACTAACTCTAAGAGGACTTACATGAGTGCATCATTTAATATCTAATTTGCAACTTTTGGTTAATGGCCGGAAGTACATACCTTGTTTGGTACTTGATTTAAAGTACTTTTACCCGAATCTTGGTAATGCTCCACTTTGTTGGGAACGGTAAACCGATTATGTGACACTCTCTTTTCTTCGAGTAGTTCATAAATTGACACCTTATCTACCCCCAAGGTCTCACCAGAGCCTGCGTACATTCCTGAAATACCTTTTGTGGTCAACCATTGCATCCTCCGTCTTAAATTCTCACTTGATAGGATTTTCAGTTCAATTTACCTTCCTTGTCTCAACCATCATCACTACTATTTCTTCTTTACAGTGGTATTGTGTCATATCAAGGTTCTCAATGGACAACATTTCATTTGTACATCACAATTGTATCCTCATTGTATGAGCATAACTCAATTCATTAACTATCTTAGGGTTTTTCAAAACTTGCTATCACTGATGGAAAGTTAACAAGAACATCTGTCTTTCACAGATAATAGAATCATTCATATCACATATATATTATCAACACAATATATTCCAATGCATAACCATTTATGCATGGTAATTAATTACACATTTTACAATCATGTAATAAGACAAGGTTAAAATGGTCCTTTTCAAAGATATGACCCTTTAGGTATTCTTAGTCTCATTTTTATTTCACAATATCTCATATATCTATTCATGTATTATAGGTTTGTTTATCTTGGGCTTAGAAGGTTCTACAATGAAATATTAAGATTTTCTAAGGTAGGGGTATTTTAGTTATTTTGATAAAAATATGGTTTTCTAAGATTTTCTTTTTACAATTTTACCTAAAGTACTTTATATGCAGGTTTCTAATGCTTTCCAATTATTTTCTGATTTCAAAATGGAAATTTAGAATAAAGAAATGAATTTTGTAAAGTGAGGGCATTTTGGTCATTTTAAACTTATTTAGCCATTTTCAAAATTTATTTTTTTATCTAAACTTAGAACTTTTGAAAAGGATCTTAATACTGTTAGAAATGATTAAGATTAGGTTTCCTAAAGTTATAATGACTTAAAAGTGATAAATTCCTTGTTTTAGGCATTAAGGGTAAAATGGTCATTTTGTGAAAGTTTATCCTTTCAAATTTTTACGTTCAAGTTCTTACCCCCTAAATTTTCAAAATAAATTCTAATTTATGTTATAAGGTACTCAAGCTATTTTCTAGAATTTAAAATGGCTTAAATTGATGAAAATCCTTACTGTTATACCCTAAAAGTAAAATGGTCATTTAAAAAAAAATATAATTTTACTTTTAAGGGTTTTGAAATTTCAAAAGTGACATTAAAATTTTAGATATGTTTCTAAGTCGAATCCTAAAATTTTTCCCTCAATATTTTGATTAAAATAGATTAAAATATTAATTTCCTTCCTTAGGGGTATTTTTGGAGTTTTTCTTAAATAATTTAACTTTGGTCAACTTTTATGAGAAAGGTTTATCTCATTCTTTCCATCATCTTGCAGCTATCCAGAAAATAGGCAGAGAAAAAATATATTTTATTATATATATATAATTTTCCAATTTGCATCCCCTTTCCTATGTTATTACTGTTCACACCCCTCCCCCACTGTTATTCTTATTCCATGATTCTAGCTCAAACTAGAGGGTTCAAAGTTTCAATTTTTCTCCATTTGAGCCTTATTTGCTCAATTAGAGGTGCAAAAACATTTCAAATAACATTTAAAACGTAATAGCCACAAAAATTAACTCAATTAATGACTCCTCCTACCTTCTATGGTGAGCTTGTAATGGTGCTCCGGTAGAGATGCTATTTGACGATTCCCTATGTGATTCCTTGAATTGAATGTGAAAAATTGAGCTTTAACAGATGACGAAGCTAACTAAATAAAAATAAACTTTTGAGGGGCAAAAGCTGGGGAGAATTTGAGAAAAAGGGTTCTTCTTTTTTCTTTGATTTGTTCGAACCCAGTAAGTTGTTATAGGCCTTTGTTCTCCTTTTTCTTCACGCATATGTATTCGCAAGGCATGGGTGACTTGTTGTAGGCTTGGCAGTGGCAAGCAGGGCTCGTAAGAGAGATTGCTCGAGGCATGGCGGCTCTGCGTTTTTACAACATGACGAAGATGAAAAGCATAGGGTATGGGAGACGCTGTCGTGGCTGCATTTGATTGGTTGTCCCTGTTGCATATGTCTAAATAAAACTAAATGCGCATCATTATCACCAAACACACCGTAGTCTAGTGGTTAACACATTGGACCCCTATGCTAGGTCTTAGGTTCAAATCCCCCTTAGCCCTTATTTTGGTTTTGCGTTTTATTTTTCATTTTATCCTAGCCCCTTTAATATATGTATTTATTAACGCATTGAATAACTACCCCACGTTGGTAGCTCAGCTGGCATAAGTTGATTCCTCTCTCCTTCAACCTAGAGGTCACGAGTTCAATCCCCACGCCTCTATTTCCCTTTATCCTTGTTTTTTTTTTCTTTTTTCTTTGTTTCCCCTTTTCTTTTTATATTTTATTATTTTCTATTTTCTATTTTTAATTTCTATACTATCTTTTTAAATTCTAAAAAAAAAAATCCTATAATTCAAATTATATTTTCTTCCACTGAATTTAAATTTTCTTTTTTTATAACAACTAATTATCTTGATATAAATTAATTTATTTGTATAATAATAATTATTTAATTTTACTTAATTCTGAAAATTTTATTTAAAACTCTTGAAAATTTCAATCTGATTCTACTTCTAATTTTCCTCTGATATATATTTTCTTTATTCATTAAATTTTCTTTATATTTGTTATTTTCTTAATCTTCCAATTGTCAATACTAAAAATTTTATTTTTCTTTTCTTCCCTAAATAATATTTACTAATAAATATATAAATTATACCAATAATGGTAAGAGATAAATTCTAGGAATATAATATTATATTTAAAAATTTTGGGATGTTACAAAAAGGGTTTATGTTAAAGGCGGAGAATGCAAGATTAGGTGTGAGCTCCTCGGATGGTATGACACTAGGAACAGTAGCGAGTAAGGATGGACTCTCTAAAGATACTTTAAAAGAAAAAAGATGATGATGAAGATGACAAAGGTGATGGAGACAATATCTGTATGATCTCCATAGGTGTTGTCATCTAGTCCTAATAAAAATGTAAGGGTGAGTGTTCATGCTTCGTTAAATCACACACATAATATGACTTAAAAGATGCACTCAACACACCAACCACAATAGTATAGTTGCCAACGTATATCACTCATAACCCTAATCATCCCCATTACTAACTCTTTGAATTGTTTTTATTGTTGGCCAAATACTACTAGAACTTTCAAAACTCAGTAGTCTTACACAATTTTAAAATAGATGATTGTTGGGATTACATGTAACACCCCTTTTTATGTATTTTTTATTTAATAGAAGTTGTTTCAAGAGTTATTGCGCCGATAAAATTTTACACCTTAATTCATATGAGGAATTACAATTTGTCAATAAACTAACTCATCATATTTCTTTCATTCCAAGTTCTCATTATATAATATAAACAAGATAGAAAAGTTATACATCCTTTAACCATTGTGATACAAAACATTAAAAACAAAAACTTTTTAACTAAACTCTTTAACAACTTATTTTAGTCTAATTTGAAGCTTTAGAGGAATCTTCCTCATCCGTTGATTCTTCCCTATGATTCATGTTACCAGTTTGTACTGACCCCATTGATGATTGTGGTGGTTGAGGGGTTTGTGACCTCCTCCGAGTAGCTGGCACATTCAGGAACCTGGGTGGTGGTGTTTGAGAAATAACTAATGGTAAGTCTATATGGTGGAATTGTTAGGGTACTACAATGTTGGTGGGTTTAAAGGCGAATCGTACATATCCTATAAAGGTATCGTCTCCCTGAACTTTATCGTAAGTCTATCTCCCTTCTGGGGGCAAAACCATCAAATGAAAAAGTGGTTGAAATTTTTCATTCATGCTCAGTCTAAAAGAGAGGGGGGTGTAAGAGTGAACTATCAATTCTGGGACACATATACATAATAGAGGGTAGTTTATCTAACGTAGTCTCTTCTTTCACCGTTCATGCCTAATTAGGTTTTCTAAACGCTTTATGGCCCTTCGTAGCCTCCAAAACTACTAACTTTGGAAGGGCTTAAACGAGCGTATTATAATTAATTCAATTTGAAACTTTTGGTTGACGATCGGGAGTACATACCTTGCCTAGTACTCGATCTAAGGTACTCTCAACCGAATCTTGGTAATGCTCCGCTTTGTCGGGGACGCCAAGCTAGTTATGTGACACCCTCTTTACTCCGAATGGTTCACAACTTGGCACCTTATCTACCCCCAAGGTCTCACCAGAGCCTGCGTATATTCCTTAGGTAACTTCTGTGGTTAACCATTGCATTCTCCATCTTAAATTTTCACTCGATAGGGTTTTCAGTTCAATCTACCTTCTTTATCTCATTTGTTTACTTTTTCTTTTTACAATGGTACTGATGTCATATCAAGGTTCTCTATGGACACATCAATTTGTACATCACATTCATTCTAGATTGTATTGTCCGAACATATCTCAATTCATCAACTATCTTAGAGTTTTTCCAAGAATTACTATCATTGATAGACAGTTAACAAGACTATCTGTCTTTCACAGATAGTAGAATTATTTAAATAACATTTACATTATTATAATACATTCTAATGCATAACCAATTATTCATAGTAGTTAACAACACATCTCACAGTCAAATAATAAGACAGGGGTAAAATGATCATTTTTCAGAAATATGTCCTTTAGGTATGCTTATCCTTATTTTCAACTCATAATATCTTATATAGTTATTCAAGTATTATAAGTTTATCTTTCCTGGGCTTAGAAGGTTCTAATAGTGAAAAATTAAAATTTTCTAATGTAGGGGTATTTTGGTCATTTTATAAAATATGGTTTTCTAGGATTTTTCTCTTCACAAATCTACCAAAATTACTTTATATGTAGATTTATAATATTTTCCAAATAATCCCCTGAGTTTAAAAAGCTAATTTAGAATAAAAATAAACTTTTGTAAAGTAAGGGCATTTTAGTCATTTTAAAACAATTTGTCCCTTTTCAAATTTTTTTCTTTTATTTTATCCTATAAATTTTGGTAAAGGTCTTGATATTACTAGATAAAAATAAGATCATGTTTCTTGAAGTTGGGATGACCTAGAAATGAGAAAATACTTAGTTTTATACTCTAGGGATATTTTGGTCATTTTGAAAATATACTTTTATTTTAAAGGATTTTGAAGTTTCAAAAGTGCTAAGTAGATTCTAGGCATGTTTCTAAATTTTTTTGATTAAAATAGACTTAAATATTCGATTTCCTCACTTAGGGGTATTTTTGGAAATTTTCAAAAATAATTTAATTTTTATCAAATTTTCTGAAAATAATTTATCTTGTTCTTCTCTATAGGATTGTAGCTATCCTCTGGTAAATTTCCAAGGCTTGGTTGGGCAGAAATAGCCTAATTTTTTTTTAAAAAAAAAACAACATAGGGGTATTTTGATAATTTTCAATACAAAGGGGCAAAATGGTTATTTGGTCTTCATCTTCAACCTTTGGCTCTTATTTGAACCAGAGAATTTGAATTTGGGAACTTTGTTTCTTTTTGTATTTTTGGAAAATAAACTATCCAGAATTCATCATCAACCTTTCCCCAATCAATCCTAACTTATAATTGTTTAAAACAAAGCTTAGAGATGCCTAATGCATTCGATTTTTACAGGATTTGAGTTCTCTGAATTTCAATTCGATTAGAGACAATTAATATGAATTAGCATGTTAAACTAAGAACAATTCAAATTGAAATCATATAGAACATAACTACGATTAGAATTTTGAGAAATGATAACTCCTCCTGCCTCAATTGAAGCTTTTGCAACTTGTTAATGGGGAAGCTGAGAGTCCTCTACAAAATCGCGATTCGTTGTGCTTTTCTTCAAATTTCTCTGACAAAAAGGATCGTAGGGAGATTTCAAATATGTTGGGACAAATTTGAGGCAATTTGGTGAAGGAACGAGAGAGAATTTTGAAGTCAAATTCCTTTGTATTTTCTTAAATTTCAAACTTTGATTCCCTATTTTTAGGCTCTGTAGTCCCCCTTCCTTCACTGCGAAGTCTTCCTAGGCTAGGCGGTTGCAGGGGTAGCCTTTGCAGGGCATGGGGTGACCCGAATTGGCGGAGAAGAAAAGTGGCTTGAGGTTGAAGGTGACTCAGGTGCTTCAATGGCGGCCAACTTGTTTTAGGAAAGGTTAAATAGAATTTAATCCAAAAATAACAGCGATGGACCTAGCGGTCAAATGACAATTCCTACAATCCTAAAACTCCTTTGTCCCTAAGGTTGCGCCTTCGAATTCGTGCCAATCCTTTTTATTACTTTGCATTTTATTTTCATTTTTAACCCAACACTTTCAGTACTTATACTTTTTATTTCGTTTTATTGCTACCCCACGTGGGTAGCTTAGTTGGCCAAAAGCGTTGTCTTCCTCTCTCTCTTTAGGGTTGCAAGTTTGACTTCTCTGGCACCCTTTCCTTCCTTCTTCCTCTTCTCCTTTTTATTCTTTTTCTTTTATATTTTATTATTTTATATTTTCCATTTTTAATTAATATAAATTTTATTTTATATTTTTAAATTCTTTCAAAAATCATATAATATGAACTATATATTCTTCTACTGATTTAAATTTTCTTTCTCCTTAAAATTTATTTAATTTGATGAGAATTAATTAATTTTGTCTTAAAAGTAATTATTTAATTTTTCCTTAACTCCTAAAAATTTATTTTTAATTTTTGTAAATTCTATTTGATTCTATTTCTAGTCCTTCTAAATTTCTATTTCTCTTTCTTATTCTTTTATCTACTAACAATTTATATTTTTCATTTTTTAAAATTTTAAATTCTTACTAACAAAATATTATTTTCCTCCTTTCTTCTCTAAACAATATTCTATTGATTTTTTTTCTAGGAATTAAATTCTAAATAAATTAAACCAAGAATAGATAAATTCTAGAAGTATGATCATATATATTGTAAAAAATATGGGATATTATAGTACATCCTTACCATTGTACAATGACGGTCTCTCACCAACGTGGTTATGTCTCACATTTGTTAGAATTACCAAATCAGCTAGTGGAACTACTTCCACAAATTCGGTGTAAAATCCCTAAGAAACTACAAGTCAACGAGCATAACTCAAGTATCAATTTGTATAGTCATCCAATCTCAGATGATTAACTTCTTAACAATTTTCCCTATCGAAATTCATTTTTTGTAGCTCTGTGTGAACTTTTCTACCAAGGATACTTGATAGTGATTGATCTCCAATCAACATATGTCCCTAACATATCACTCGAAGATTCAACTCTACTATTATAATGATCAAACATTATGACTGCGTCCCTCATAAGCATATTGTTCACAACAGATAAAGATTTTATATGACCTCATCGACTCTTGTCCTTCCTTTGTAGTTGTGGGGTTTCATTGCTCATGGTACTAGACGATGATGAATTGGTGCATGAGCTTGAGACGAAGTCTCTAGCTCCAAAACATAATACACACACACACACACGAAGACACAAGTCTTTCTCACCACATTGGATGAGCAACGCCATTCGACCTTTGCCTCATAAACTTTGACATCCTTCTAACAAGAGCACCTCACTTGACTCTATAGTTTCGTCCTTTCAACATCCCATCTTGCACTCACATTTACTTACACACATCAATATCATGACAAATCATGTCATTTAACAATTTTGTTAAGTTTTTTATACACACCCTGTCCTCTCAAATCTTATGATTATCTATACTCACCATTTGTTCCTCTGTGCAAAGGTTCGTACCATTCTATATCCACAGCATGAATAAAAAGGTTCAATCATATTGAATTTATTATTAAAATTAATAATTCACAACCTATGCATCTCTACACTTTATTTAAAGTTTATTTGTCATTATCGCTAAAATTACTAAAAATGAGTCTTAGTCATCACAGGTCCTCACACTTGAGTCCTTGTGGCAAGACCATACAATAACCACCACAACAATAACATAAAAATTATCACAATAATACAATTTCACACTATAGTTGAGAGTCAACTATATTACACAAAATTAGCATGTACACACAATTATAATGCTTGAGATTCTTTAAATTAATTTGACATAAAATAAATGCCCGAGTTTTGCACTCCCTAGGTGTTTCAATTAGATTACAAACAAAATAAATATCTCACCCATTTCATAATTGAATCAAAATGACACATAACAACTTAAATAATATAATTAAAAGGATAAAATAAATTTTTGAAAAATAGGGAAAAATATTAGTTCAAACTATAGTTAGTAAACAATTTTTAAATAGTAAAAATTTTATATGAAATTGAAACTCATTGAATCTATTTGTTTTAAGGTTAGTTTAATTTTGGTGCCTAAACGCACATGGGGGAAAGATTATGAAACCATAACTTACATTAGTGTGTCTATGCAGGGTTGCTTGAATTGCCAAAAACCAAGTAATGGTGAAAGATGCATCTATATGGGTGATGACAAGCCAATTGAAGTTAAAGTAATAAAAAAAGAAATTATTGTTAAAGAGTAATTTTTTTTTTATTTGGATCTTGATGAAACATTTATTGTGCCATTTTTTTAAACAGAATTTTATTTATATTTCTACAATAGAAGAATTTAGGTTTTCTTATTCATTTAGAAATGAAAAATTTAGTTTATTTCATTTTTCAAAATTGGTTGGTTTTCGTTCATTATATGGTAATGATAATCTTTATTTAATTTTCTTCACTTAATAAAAACCTTGTAATTAAGTACATTAGGCATATATAACATTCATAAACAATTCTTCAATATATGACTATGTTTATTAAGGCTTCAACATATGTCCTGAATAGAGTTCCAACTAAGGCAACCACAAAAATCCCTACATTTGTATGTTTGGGGTTGTCTAGCTAAAACCAAACTTTATAGGCCAAATGAAAAGAAACTAGACTTAAGAAAGATGAGTTTCTATTTCATTAGATATTATGAAAGATATAGGAGGTTACAAGTTTTATGATCCAACAAATAAGTTGATTTTCAAATCAAGAAATGCTTAATTCTTTGAGGATGTCAAGCTTTTGGAGATAGATATAGTTATAAACTTTATCTTTGAAGAAAAGCATGTTGATATTCCTACAAATGTTGGTAGCATTGTTCATGATCCTTTTCTTGACTCTGTTCAAGATACAAAAAATCAAGACAATATTGAACCTTTTATGTAGGAAATTGTTCCAAAAGAATAAACTTTTTTCTCCTAAAAAACTTATTCCATTAAAGTGATGGAAGATGTTCAATCAACTTATGTCAAGCTATGAAAAATGGATAAATGCCATGAATAAAGACATTAAGTCCATGAAAATGATAAAATTTGAGATCTTATCCAATTGTCTTAAGGAGAAAAACCCATTGATTGCAAATGGATATTTAAGACCAAAAGGGATTCAAATGTGGAAATGTATAAGGTTTATGTTGTCACAAAAGAATTTACACTAAAGAAGGCATCGACTATAAAGAAATTTTCTTTTTGTTTTATTAGAAAGACTATTTCAAGACTATAATTACATTAGTGATGTAATTTAATCTTGAGTTATATCAGAATTAGATGGACATAAAGATAATGTTTCTCAATGGTAGCATTGATGAGATAATATATATGGTACAACAAAAAACTTTCTATATGGTACAATAAAAAAACTTTCTATATGGTACAACCAAACAATTCTGTTTCAAAAATCTTAAAGAATATGACTTGTAAATGTAAGAAATCCATTTATAGGCTTAAGCAAGAAAATTTAGTCTTAATCAATGTCCTAAGCATGGTTTTGAAGAAATAGAAATGCAAGATTCCTTATGCATTAGTTGTAGGGAATCTAATGTATGCTCAAGGTTATACACATCTACATATTGCGTACATTATATGGATGTTGGACAGATACTTAAGTAATCCAAAATTGGACCATTGAAAAACAACCAAAAGGATTATATAGTACTTATAGAGAACAAAAAACTATATGATTCCATCTTGGAGGTCAAATCAGCTTGAGGTCGTTAGGTATACTAACTACGATTTTTACTAGATGCAAAGATAATATAATATCTACATTGAGCTATATATACTTGCTAATTAGAGGTTTTATTTCTTGGAAGTGTTTAAATGTCGAAAACGAAAATGACATAAAGAATGGAGTTGCCACCAATATTTTATTTGAAGAAAAATATTGCAAAACCTTTTTAAGAATAATCTTTGAGATGAAAGGTAGGTTTGGAAGCTAATTACGTGTAGGAAAGGTATTACACCCTACAATGCTCATTAAAATGGTATCTATAATTAATTATATAAAATCATATAACTTTATAAATTTTTATTTAATCCCAAAAAAACTATTTTTTTATATTTTTATTATTAATTATTATCATTTAAAAACACATTTTATTTATTATTTTTAGATACTTTATTTATCTATTTAAAAGAAAATATTTGCACAAGCATTTAAGCTAGCAAATGGTTGGTCATTAAATCCTTACAATCAAAGAATGCTAAAGATAAAATCATTATTCATTAACATAATTAATTGTTGTGTATTCAAATAAAATTTATTATTAAAAAAAATCTTTGTACAAAAGATTTAAATAGCAAATGACTATTCTATAAATTTTTATAATTTAAGTAGTATTATAAGGTAGAATTTCTACTCAAATAATATTAAAAACCATTGCATAAATTAAAATTATTATTTTTATCTGTGATACAAATTTATTTTTAAACACTAAAAAAATTCTATGCACATTAGTTTAAGATAACAAATAGTTATGCTATAAACCTTTTTGTTTTATTTAAATAACTTTAAAAGGTAGAATTATTATTCCATTAATGTCATAAATCATTGCAAGAGTTTAAAATTATATTTTTATTAAAATATAATTTTATTTTGTTTTACACACTTTACAAAAGAAATCAATTCTATGCACAAAAGTTTTAGATAACAAATGACTATTCTATAAATTTTTATAGTTTAAATAATATTAAAAGATAGAATTACTACTTAATTAATGTTATAAATCATTGCATAAATTAAATTTATTCTTTATATTTATGATACAAATTTATTTTAAACACTTTACAATAAAAATAATTTTATACACAAAAGTTAGATAACAAATGGCTATTCTAAAATTTTTATTATTTATTGACATTAAAAGGTATAATTGTTACTCAACTAATGCCATAAACCATTGCATGAATTAAAATTATTATTTTTTATTTAAAATGCTAATTTATTTTTAAACAATTTCAAAAGAAACTAATTCTATACACAAAAATTTTAGATAAAAAGGATTATTTTAAAAAGATTATGATTTAATAACATTAAAATCATTATTATATTATTTATAAAAAAAAACACCATTACAAAATGTAATATTCTTGAGTTTTATTAGTTTCGAATTGTGTTTTTAATTTTCAAAAAAGAAGTCGGTGATCATAATATCAACATTACACATTATTGTGATTACAAGGCACGAATAGATTTCCATTTTTTTATATTTTTTTTTCTTAAAACTTATTCAAAAGCCAAATTGTAATTCATAAATCGTATACAGAGATATAAATGCACGGCACATATCCAAAGTACCAAATAAAAGCAAGGTCAAAGATATATAAGTACTTAAACAAAAGGAAAAAAAAAACTAAACTAAACATCCAGTAAACTACTTTTCCCACATTTCCTTTTTCTTTTTCATTTTCCTTATAATAACAAAAAAAAAAAAAAACCCAAGTTATTTCATGCATCAGTAAAAAAAGGTACCAGATATTGTGACGCATCTATTATTGACATGCTTTACTAGCGCAACTAACCAATAAGTACTTATTGGCTTGTGGCTTGCATTTGGGGTGCTTCGTTGGTAGTTACGAGTAGCAAGTTGATGTGGGATGTGGGTCGACAATTTAATTAGCAACACTACATGCTTAATTGCAGGGAACGAAAATCTGGACTCTCCCTTTCTCCCCCATTTAACGTCTGCTTGTGGGTTTTTATATCCATAAAGAACAGTTTCTGTATCTTTTAGTAACTGACACTCTCCTTTGAGCATCAACCCATTATCTCTTTTTTTCATGCATCAATACACCACTACTTAACAACTATGATGATAGTTGTTTATCTTTTCTGTTTTTTTACCACTTTATTTTAATGTTATGGATAAGACTAGTGATTCATATTAAACAGGATCTTATAGTTTTTTCTACTATGACAGCATAATTTATAACATGTTATGAGGAGTCTAATTACGAAATGCTTGCACATAGTGGATGGTATTGAAAAGTCACTCAAGTTATTTTATGACAATAAATTGACAGTTTCATTTTTTAATAAGAGAATTTGAGTTTCTTGTTGTTAAAGAAAATTTCAAAGTGTACAATTATTTATAAAGCATATCAGAACAAATTTCATGATTGTATATCTACTTACTAGAGTACTATCACCCAAAATGTTTCATAAACACATTAATATGAGTGCTATGTCATTAAATGATGTTTAATTTTAGTAAGAGTTTGTAAATTTTTAATGTTTTTATGATATAGATGTTATTTTCTTTTGTATATGGTTTAAGAATATTTTCTACAGAAATAAAGTTTTTGGTGCATTGACACTCTTATTCTTATTACGGTTTGATGTCACTAATGTTTAAGGAGGACCAAATGGAATTAGACATGTTAAAATTACATTACATGAAACTTTCATGCTACACATTATATCATGATCCATGTCATTCATTTATTTCAACATATGTAATCATTGATGAGTTTAAGTTATGATAAGTTGTAACAAAGGCTGCTTTGATCTTATGTTGGTATGATTGATGAGCCAAATTGGTTATAGATACATTTAGTAGTGACAATAAAGTTGAGTTCATAGGATAATTTTTGCACTGCATAATTATAAGATTACACATTTAGGCCAAGTGGCGAATTTGTTGGATCCTTAATCCAATATTGACCTTATATGTTAGCAATTATACATTATAGGTTGTCACTTAATGTTAAGCCTAATTAAAAGTGATTTAATAAGGTTTGAATAATTTGGGCTTTAATGTATCTAATAGAGTGTGAGTCTTTAATGTATAGAGGTTAGAAGGTAATTCTATTTTTATGATGGACTAAGATAGAAATACTTAAAAGATAATTTTATGATTATTTTTTAAATAGGTTATGGTCTCCATATGACACATATCATTATCATATTTACTAACATCCCATCATCAAATAGCGAGACAAAGATAAAATTAAAGGATTCTCTCAAAAGAATACATGTAGGTATGGAAAATCAAATCGCATAACTCCAAAGAGTAATTAGTCATCATGAATTGAGATACGTTTCCAACTAATTTCTTAATGATTGACATGATTGATCCAAATTATAGATGACGCTTTTCATCTAAGATTTATTTTAGTTCCCACTATTTATTCTAATATTCATATATGTCAATTGTAGGAGATATTCAAATTATAAAAAGGACCAGAAAGTTATTTTTTTTTTCTTTTCAATTGTTTATTGCCTAAACACAATTTTGCATAATGGTTGAAACAATGAAATTTTGGACTTTAATGCCTAAACTTTGACAAAATTCTATAATCATGAGATACCTAAAATTTAAAATCGTAAATGTCTTTATCTCCTAGTATACAGTTACAGTTTTAAAAAAAGGAGCATTCTGTTGAATAATTTTCAATAGCAAAATCATCACCTTTTTCATGCCCATTTTGTTTAGTTGAGGAATTTGATCCCATCTCTTCTTCATCTTCTAGTAGTTTTCCTTTCTATTTTTGTTGGATATGTTTTAAGTCTTGTCAAAGCAGTTTTAATTTAAATTTGAATAAGTCTATTAGTAAATATAAATATATTTTATTGGATTGTTAGTGGATTAGTTAGTTTTAAATTTTATTATTCAGTTATTAGTAACAGTTCCTAAAATCATGGCACATGATTTTTATTCAGTTATTTTTGTGTGTGTATTTAAATACAAGTCAAATTTAATAAAATAGTACACTTCTACAATGCAAAACAAAGTTATGTTATTTCTTTGATAAATTGTTCTTCCTTTATCCTAAAACCAAAACTGACAAATTGGTATCAAGAGTTTTATTCTTAAGGAATATGTGAGAGTGAGAGTGGATCGTCATGGATGGAAAAACCATCATTTTATTAATTGCTACTCTAGTGTTTGATGAAAAAAACTTATCAAAATTGGGACGTGAGAATGAAAGCTTACCTAGAAACACTAGATCTATGAAAATGTAACATCCTGTTTAAAAGAACAAATATTGTTGTTTGTATAGAATAAATAAAATAGCATAAGAATAAATAAAAGATTTTTAACTGATAATCATACATATTTTAGGATAATTGTGTGATGCTAGATATGTAGAAATTAATTTAAACATTTGTTTGGAAAGGTTATTATAATTATTGGAGTAAAGAAAATTATAAAGAAATTTGAGATAAATGATAATATAACCTCAAAAAATTTTAGACAAAATAGTTTTAAGTAGATCTATAAGAAATACAAAAGAATAAATGCATGTAAAAAAAATTGGTTTATAGAAAATAATGGGATAAAATAGATATTAAATTAAAAAATTAGAAAAACATGTGGCAAATAGAAAAATTAGTAGAAATAAAAAGTGAAAATTTTTAATTTAATATTTTGGATTTTAGGATAATAAAATAAGATTTTATAGAAATATAAATAATATAAATATATATTCTGGTAAGTGATAAAAAAATATAGGGAACAGAAGAGAAAAAAATATAAAAATAATTTATAGAATTTTTAGAATAATTAAAAGTCAGAAAATATTAATTTTTAAAATAAAAAAGAAAATAAAAGAAAAGCTAAAAAAGAAAGGAAATCAAGAAAAAGGCAGGGACTCAAAACACACTAGCACTTGGACTATCCGTCTTGGGTGTAATATAAATGTGCCAACTTGTATATATGTTGTGCATTGGATTAAATGAGGAAAAGAAAAGCAAAAGAAAGGAAAAAGGGTGTGGGGCAGATTCAAACGCGTGAGTAGGAGGAAGGAGGAGTTAATAGTAGAGTAAGTTGGCATTGAGACCGTTAGCTCCATCGCTTGCAACCTAAGAAAATAAAATGCATATATGTTTACCACAAGATTTCTTTGTCGCCGTTGAAGCTGTTGAGCAAGCTTCTTCAAACTCGAGCCACCCTTACCAGAATGACACCCAACCTAAAATAGAGCTACAATTGCCTTCGTTGACCTATGTCCATACCTTACGAATAAAATAAATGATAAAGGGATGGTGAAAACTTTATATAAACGGAGGAAATCAGAGAAGAAGAAGAAAAAACCAAGCAGAGAAATAATTCACAAAAACTCTCCACGTATTCGAACCTTTTTGCTTCATTCCTCTTCCTATACAACTTCATTTTGATCCAGGCTCCATTCTAGTTCAATTAATTGGGCGAAAGGAAGGAAGAATCAAATTTGCAACAATACTAGAGATTCACCAAAAAATTCAAAGACTTTGCTAGAACCCCAAAATTTAGGTAATATCTTTCGAATTTCTTTTTGCCAAACCATTCCTAAAGATGATAGTTTCATAATACCCTCTAACTTAGTTAAAACAGTGCTTAAATTTTTTAACTCGAAATTTAAATTCTTCTCTACCGCTACTAATGCCTGTATATATAATTTGATGCGATTTCAATTCAAACACGAGTTAGACTTTATACAAAGATAGGTAATATGCTTTTGATGAAATTAATCAATTAAAATGCATGGTTGGTAATAATCGAAGCAAAATTTGAATAGAAGCTAGGAACAGGTATGGAATCATAATGAGCTGCTAGCTCCTTGGATTTTAATGGAACATAACCATTTAGGTGTAGAGGGAAGGAGAAAACAAGGGGAGATAAGCAGAGAAGGGAGAGAGTATGTTGGAGTGTGATGAATAGAAAGGGAAGAAGAAAATAAAGAAGAAAAAGGAGAAAGGAGAGAGAAAGAAGAGAGAGGAGAGAGAAAGAAAAGAGAGAAAAAAGAAAGAGAGAGAGAGAAAGAGAAAAGGGGAGAGAAAGAGAGAAATAAGGAAGAAGAAGAGAAAGAAGTTAAAATAAAAAGAGAGGAGGAGAAAGGAAAAGAAGTAGAAAGAACGAGAAAGAAAAAGGAAAAATAAGAGGAAAAAATGAAAAGAAACAAAATGACGAATAATTAGAAATATACAAAATAACCACATAGAAACAATTTATTTACCTGACTTAGCAATTTTTTTCCTTTTAATTGTTATATATATATGATTAGATAAAATAGTGAGAACTAATCTTATTTTTCTCTACTATTGATTATTTTTTATCTATTGTTAAATCAATGCTTTAAAATTTTCAAGATTTATTATTTGCCTGACAATAGATGAAGTATATAGAATGCAACTCTAAAATGACTGCTTTTAGGAGACTGAACTTGAACAACGAACCCTAGGAAAGAAGATGATAAGTGATTTGTGAAAATCATAGCATATTGAGAATGATCGTTTAAATGAGAAATTTGGGCAAAGGTAGAAATAAAGACAAACAATGATCCTACACAGTGATGTGAATCCATTGAATGAAAAATGTTACCTATGAATTGAAATAAGCACCAAGAAAAGTGATGATCTAGATGATGGAGATGTAGTTATAAAATAATCGGGTGTGACTTAAGATTGGAGAATTGCATGGCTTGACTGTAGAAGGTACATGACGAATGTACGCAAGCTCGGTTTGGGCTTTTGGGGTAGACAAGGTGTCAAGTCGTGAGCGATTCTAAATATAGAGGGTGTCACGAAGCTAGCTTGGCGTTCCCGATAAAGCATAGCATTACGAAGACTCGGTTGAGAGTATCTTGATTTGGGTACCAGGCATGATATGTATTCTTGGTCGTCACCTAGAGTGCAAACATAGATATTAATTATACGTTTTGTGTAAGTCCTTTCGAAGTTAGAAGGTTTGGAGGTAGCGAAGGACCCTAAACAATTAGAAATCCTAAATAGGCAAGATGCAATGAGATAACCACCAAAGTACACAGTCTTTAGGATCTGAGGGACAACCACGCGATCTTGAGACTTCTATCCTTTGATATTGTCATGATAACGACATGTTTCCTTCTTCCTCATAAACCCTTGAGCAGAGTGAATAAAACAAAATGGCAATTTTAGCTGAAGACTTCTTCAAGGAGAGAAAATACCCTTTCATTTTCACTCTCTTGGTCTTGCTTATTTGTGTCATGCTCTTCCTTTTCAGCTTCACCCACAATACCTCAAGCACTGTTGCTTTCTATTTTGTTATCCAACAGCAACCACCCCTCAACCCTTCCCAAGCACCTGCTGATTATACTTCAAATCACAAAGAGCAAGAGCTATCCCCAAACATGACCAATGTCTCGGCTGAAGAGGACCAAGTATTACCCCAAAAGAAGGAGCCTTTGAGGTTTGATTGGAAGTTAAGTGAGGAACCGCAAAATGTTGATTTTATTCCCTGTTTGGATATTTTTAAGGCCATTAAGGCTCTAAAGTCAAGGCGTACATGGAGCACATGGAAAGGCATTGTCTTGAGACTAATCTACATTGCATGCTGCCCTTTCCCTAAGGTTATAAAGTCCTAGTTTCGTGGACCAAGAGCAAAGACAAGGTGAGATTGATAAAAATTGAAGAAATTGTTATTTGAGAGTACACAATAGTTGTAAAATTATTTGTATGTAAAGGATAGATGACTTACTCCTACAAACCCCCCTCCTTTAGATACTAATGGCAGAAGAATTTAATCATCTATTCCACTTGACGATCATTCTGCTAGAAGGAAGATGGACCCACAACCCCTTATTTGAGGACAACACATTTAATGAATATGTGAGATTTGCCTTTATGTCCACTAATGTCATACCTCATGGGCAGTTCTTCTACATAGACATACTAGTCATGTTGACACAGACACTACCACCTAGATATGCTGAAATCCCACCTGATACTCAAATAGCTCCTAGATGAGCCTAACCCCTATCAAATCTAACTCCTCTTGCTAGCTTAGTCCCAAATATAGTTAACACTCAAGAAGGAAGGGGAGAATCATAAGAAGAAGACCCTTCTAAATGCTTAGATTAGACTTTGTGTAGGAAATCACTAGTTAGTAAATTATTCGTATGTGTTGATAAAGACTAGAAAAGTGCAATTTACATCTGTTATATGTATAATATTTTTTTTTTAGATTATATGGAATTGACCTTCCTACTCCAAATTATTTATTATATAACACATGTTTGATATTGACAATGAATGTTAAATGAAGAAATGTAACTCCCTTGTGTTTAAGTTTTTTTTTTGTTTAAATTTCATGCTACCCAAATTAATTTAATTATTAGGAATTATTTTTGAAACTGTAAAATTTTAAATAAATTAAATAAGTAAAAAAAAAGGAGTTTCAAGAAACCTATAGAAGAGGATTATGAAGTTCTTCCCCTGCCAGGCAACCCCACACTAGTCTAGATAACAAACTAGAAGAACAGTAAAATGAAGAAGTCAAAAACAAAGACTTGTTTGTTTGTTGTTGTCTCATCTACTATCTTCACTAATATTATGACATTGAAGTTACCAAAAAAGATATGAGATTTACTCTATAAAGAATATAAAGAAGATGTCGAGATCAAAAGGATGAAAACTCTCAACTTAATTATAGAGTTTGAAATGCAAATGTTGAATGAGTCTGAAACAATGAAAGAGTATTCTGATTGAATTCTTGATATTGCAAATCGAGTTAGGTTGTTTGATCAGGAGTTCCAAGACTTTAGAATTGTCTAGAAAATTATAGTTACTCTTCTTGAAAGACTTGAATCCATAATCTCTTCTTTAAAAAACTCTAAAGATTTGATAACTATTTCCTTTATAGAAATGTTGAGTGCTTTACAAGCCCAAGAGTAAAAAAGACTTATGAGACAAGAAAACACAATTGAAGAAACTTTGCAAGCAAAGTTGTAGATCAACCAAAGAATGAAATAAAAGAAATGGAGGGTGAATAAGGAAGAAAGTGAAAAAGTTTAGAAGGTAGATCAAGATATCCACCATGTTGGCAATGTGGAAAGAAAGGTCATCCTCCATTAGATGTTGGAGAAGGTTGGATGCTAAGTGTAGTTAGTGTAATCAAATAGGACATAAAGCTATTATTTGTAGAAGAAAGAATCAACCACATGGTGAAGAAACAAAGACTGTTAATTAAAAGGAGGAGAATTACTTGTTTTCTACCACATGTTTCTCTAGCAATAAATCAAGTCAGAATTGGCTTATTGACAAGGGTTGTACTAACCACATGACAAACAACAAAGATCTATTCAAGGAACTAAGCATTGCAAGTACATAGAAGGTTCAAGTTGGAAATGACAAGTACATTATGGTGAAAGGAAAAGGAACAATAACAATTTCAATCTACTCAAGTACAAAGTTCATTTCCAATGTGTTGTATGTTCCTAAAATTGATAAGAATTTGTTAAGTGTTGAACAAGTAGTTGAAAAAGGTTATAAAGTATTGTTAGAAAACAAAAGCTACACAATTAAAGATGCATATGGCAAAGACATTTTCCAAGTAAAAATGACAAAAAAAACTTTGTTTTAAATCCATTGGAGAAGGAACAAATTGCCTTTTCAATAAAAGAGGGTATGACTAAATTATGGCACAAGAAAAAAGAAGCTAAAGAAGAAGAAAAACAAGTTGGTTTTGAAATAGCAACCCCTAAGTCTTCTAGTGGTGCTACTAAAGCAAAATTTACAACTATTGTGCAAGAGCATACAAACAAGCAAGTACAATTGAGGAAAAAAATAAAAGAAAAAGTTGAGAAAATTGAACCTAGTGAAAAGTGTCTAAAAACTCTGAATTTAGAGTTGAAAACTATTGAATCAAAGATAAGGAGTTATGGTGTATAAATGTCATAACTAAAGATTAAAATTAAAGAATTGACTGAGAATTTGAAAGTTAAAAATGCTAAGACCCAATCATATGAGAGAGAAGCAAAAGTATTTCAGTAGATAAAAACTCATTTAGAATAGAAGATCAAATTGTTTAAGTCTTTACCAAACCATTCTAAATCAACAAATTGAATTTTTGATAAAGAAGTTAAGAGCTTGCAACCTCTAACAAAGAAAAGTGTTGAATATGTGTCTTAAATGTTATCAAAATAATTTTAATTTAAATTTGAATAAGTCAATTAGTAAAGATAAGAATATTTTATTAGGTTGTTACTAAATTAATTAGTTTTAAATTTTATTATTCAGTTATTGATAACAGTTCTTAAAATCATGGAACTTGATTTTTATTTAGTTATTTTTTATGTATTTAAATACAAGTCAGATTCAATAAAATAATATACTTCTATAATACAAACCAAAGTTATATTATTTATTTGTTAAATTATTCTTTCTTTATCCTAAAATTAAAACCAACAATTTTGACAATTCTTCTTCATCTTTGAGTATATAGTCTTCACGATCATCTTTAATCTTCTTTTTGTCTTTACTTTTAGCATTTTGAATCACGCCTTTCAAAAGACAAGCCATTTGGAACAACCCTAGAGTCTCAAATCTTGCTCTATTTTGCGTAATTTTTTGTATTCTCTATTTCGTTTGACATTTCCCCCATTATTGTTCAAGTTTTAGAGTGTTAACAAAAGGTAGGACTCTTGTTTCTAAATTTTGATATTTTTGTCCCTATGCAGTTACTCCGTCCCATATGAAATAGAGGAAAATGTCTTTTTGCTTCTATGTTGAACTGCTTGTGAAACGTGACCATCTCCTGCTCCATTTCTTTCTGAAACTTCTCAATTAATTAATAAATAAATAAAATGGAATTTTTTAAAATAAATTAATTAAATATTTATTTTTATGATAACCTCAAGCATGAAAGAGATAATTTAGTTAGTAAAAAGATGTTATTTTTAAATTTAATTAGCATTTAGATAAGATTAACGTAATTAGTTACATTTTTTTAAAAAAATATTTATGTAAATAATGTAATTATTACAATTTGGATAATGTTATCATCATGATTAATTTTTTAAATATATATTTTTATGTGTGGATTTATTATATGAGGTGAAGCTGAACAGCGATGAGAGATCTCAAGGGAATATCGATTTGTATGGTTTTGGTGTCCTTCTCTGAGACTCCTTTGGCAATTGGATTCAAGGTTATTCAGGCTTTTGTGGTTCCATTACTATTCTTAATGCAGAACTTGATGATATTTTGCATGGAAAGAGGCTTGCTTGCAGTTTAAAGGTTTGCAATCTGGTTGTTGAGTCAGATTCTAAAGTGGCTTTAACTTTCATTTCCAAAGACGTCCCTCCAACTCATTCTATTGCTTCTTTGATGTATAATATTCAGAATTTGTGACATGAAATTGGATTATCTCTTTTCAATATACTTTCCATGAGGCTAATGCCTGTGTTGATTGGCTAGCAAAGCATGGAGCTCATTCTCAAGCTTCTTTGTCTGTTATTCAAATTTGCCCTGCTGGTTCAAGAAGCTTCTTGTTGGCTGATGCATTAGGAGTTCTCATACAAGGTTATTTTCTTTTTCTGTATTTTCCCACTGATAAAAAAAGTCTCACATAATTACATAAGTAGTTTAGTATATTTTTATTATAATTCAAACTTTAAATTTATTGTATGTGTCTTATTTTATCTAGTTGCTTGCTTAATACGTGATTTGATGTGAATCAACGAGTTACTTTTTGCACATGATTTAATTCTTTGGTGAAAATTTAAAGATGCATAGATTGAAAGTGAACAACAAAATCATCATAAAGAAACAATTTTCAAGTAAACTTTTGGATTCAAGGTATTTTCTCTTGATCTAGATTTCTCCAAATATCAATTAGGAATTTGAATGTATGTTTGTCTTATTGATTTGATTGCACGATATTTAATAATTATATGAATAAAGGACATTTTCTTTTTCTCAATTAGGATTTGTTAGTTTACTTCTTATTTGTTTACCTTAGTTCTTTATTTGTGTGCCTTTGTATCGTTAGCTGGTTAGTAAAAGAAACTAAAAATAAAAAATATAAAAATCTATCTCATGGTTTGGATTTATTTTAGCATCAGGTATAAAGTTAAACACGATAACAATTAAAAAAAGGAAGGAAAAAAAGTTAATTTTTTATTTCTTAAGATTAGGACATGATTTGGTATTTAAAAAAAATATAGATCTCAAAATTTTAGAAAATCCTTTATCTTGATTAGAATTTGATTTATTTTTGGATTAGATGATAATAAAAAAGATAAAAGAGATTTACTATAAAATAATTTGCTTTTGTATGAAATTATTTTCTTAAGGATTAGGTAATAAACTTACAAATAGAAAAAATGAAAAGATAGAAAAAGAAGTTTTAAACCTTACATGTAAAAAAGAATCTTTTAGTTCACCTAAAACTCTTTGACGCTAAGATTTTTAAATATTGTAGTATTGGTTAATAAAATAAAAACGTAAAAGATTATTATTTTTTAACGTTATTTTAAATTTTTAGGATCAAGTTTAAAAATAAAAGTAAGTAGATAGATTTTCTTATCTATGATTTTGAATTTTTAAGATTAGATAAAATTATTTAAAATAATATTTCTTATTCTCAATTTGAATTTGAATTGTAGAATTAGATGATAAAAAGGTTTTTCTTTTATTTGAATTTGATTTGAAAGATTTGATGACAAAAAGTAAAAAGATTCCTTTGTCTTGATTAAAATGTTATTTGATCTAATAGTTTGTTTACATGATTTGATAGATTTTAATAAGTATTGGTTGATAATTTATTAAGATGTTCAACTTTTATTATTTATTAGTTTTTGACTTATAGATAATATATTTATTTTTCTCTTACAGATATGAAATTTGATGAAAGTTGGATGCAAGTTATTAATAGGACAATCCTCTTAAAAGCTCCTGAAAATGATATTGATGTGTATTTGTAATCTTTAATTGATAAATTGAAAGAATTATGGAAAAAGGGTGTAGAGACATGATGTGGTTACCAAAGAAATGTTTAAATTATATGCATTTATTTTATAAATCATTAATGATTTTCCGCATATGGAAAATTTGTTCTTCCGTGTTGTAACATCGATACATGGTGTTTATGGCTACTAAATAGACAAAAAATTGCTACTAAATGGACAAAAAATTGCTTATATGAGAAGTCGTTGATTTTTGCCACATGATCATTCTTGTAAAAAAAAAAATGAAAAGCCTTTGATGGTAAAAAAGAAAAAGCACCAACCCCTAAACCATGTAGAGATGATATAGTTGAACAATATCGACAATCTGACCAAGTTAGTATTTTTAATGGCTTGTCTAGAATTTCAATTAGCAACTAGTTTTAGTGTATATTTCAATGATTTTTCTCCATAACTAACAATTAATTATTTAACCAATTTAATTAAAAAAATACTTCATTTTTAGATATAAGATTAAAGGATTATATAAAATCAAAATAAACTCCTAAAAGATGACACTAAATTATTTTAGTTTTATCTATTTAAATATTGTTTAAAATTTAATCATTATTATTGTAATAGTTTCTTTATATTATTTTATGTCCATTCAAATAAAATTAATTTAAACTTATCGATCTAAACGAAATTTAAATTCACAATTTTAAATTAATGATAACAATTTAGGTATATGAAATTTAAAAATAAGTTAGTTATCTATTAAAATAAAGCTGTAAAATCTAATATTATACTATACATTGAAATTATCAACAACGTTTTAGTTATATGAAATTACTAAGTAGGTTTGGTAATGTATTAAGCTTATCTACTTTTTTAAAAGATAAAAATACTATTAATTAATAACCACCAAAATAAAAAATTGTACACACTTCTAAAATCCACGTGTACAAACCTTCACCAACTATGAATAACCGTAATCCCCACTCCCCTAGCATTACTCCAACTATCCATACACCACATACTAATTAGTTGCATTTAACTATCCAATAAAAAATAGTAATGTATTACATTATTTTTTATAACCTATCACTTAAAACAAAGTTTTAAAATTTAATATAAAATTATACATTTAAATTAACCACAACATACTATTAAAAAACTTATATATTATCTAAATAAGTTTAGTTTTCTATTAAACTTATTTATTAGGTTTAGTTCCTTTATACCCCACATGTTTAGTTATATTCAAGGACATGAGTTTGGAGAACTTGGACTAGCTAGAAAGGACAATGTTCTAACCTTAACCTTATGTAAGTTGAAAAAAATATTTCCCCTTTCTTTTTATGACATAATGGTCCATTTACCCATTCAATTAACAGATGGGACAAAGATTGTTTGCCCAGTCTAATATTATTGAATGTATCCTATTGAAAATTCTTGCGTCGGCTTAAATCATAAGTGAGAAATAAGGCCCGTCCATAGGAATCAATTGTTGAAGCTTATATTGCACAAGAATGTTTGCATTTTTGTCCCAGATACTTACATGGAGTTGAAACAAGATTGAATAGACTTGGAATATATTATGAGGTGATCTAGATTAATTGAAAAAATTAAAGTTGAAATTTTTTGCACAAGTTAACAAACCATTACATGGAAAAGAGTCTGCTGTGTTAGTCTAGTAGAATGGGAGCAAGCAAGAATTTATGTTTTCAATAATTATGACGAAATCTCACAATTTATTAAGTGATTTTCTTAAATAAATGTTTATATTTATTGTAATTATATATAATTTATTATATTTATTATGTATGTTCACATTACTAGACTACACAAAGAAGAATTAGAGAAAACAAAGTAGCAATATGTCGAACAAAAGCATGAAAAGGAATTTTGCCAATGGTTTAAAAATCATGTAATTATGAATTTATATGTCTATTATTATATAACTTTCGCACAAGGCAACTTACAACTTTTTTTCAATAGGTTGCACTTTTGAAAAGGGGTGAGAAAGAATGTATAAATGAATCATTGTTTGACTTAGCTTGTCACCTGATGCACTTGTTTTTCGATAAACAAGTTTTCTTATAAAATGGTTGGAGATTTAATATAAAGGATTGTGATATGCACTTGAAATCACAAAATAGTGGAGTTTTAGTTAAAGGTGATGAAAATGCAAGTAATTTAAATTACTTTGGTGTCTTAACAGATATTATTGAATTGAATTACTCTGGTGGAAATAATGTTACTTTATTTAAGTGTGGTTGGTGGGATGTGTCTTCCAAAGGAAAAGGCTATAAGGAAGACACGTATGGATTCATTCTTATCAGTAATAATCGTAAATTGAGAAATAATGAGTCATATGTCTTAGCTAGTTAAGTACAACAAGTGCATTATGTTAAAGACCCCAAATATCCAAATTGACTAGTTTTGAAAACAAAACCCTGAAACTTGTATGATATGCATGGGGAAGCTAAAAATGAGGTTTGTCAAGAAAATGAGGATACTAACTCGATCCACTTTGCAAATAATGTCCTAGATAATAAACAAGGGTTTTCTTTAGACAAAAATGACTTACCCCGATCCACAGCTAAAGGAAATCTTGTTATGCCTATTGAAGGTGTTGATAGTGATCTAGAAAGTAAATGAATTAACAAAATATTTAAATATAAATTTGATCTTTAAAAAATATTTTTTTTTATTTTGTTTTTTTAATTTCTTTATTTAAAAAATTAATTTTAATTGTATTATTAAGTAATTTTTTTAATTTCTATAATTATTTAAATAGTGACATAATAATAATATTAATAATCAAGTAATTCATCATCATAAAAAAATATGACAGAATAATCATGTGTAATTCTTTTATTAAAATATGTTTTTAAATATTTAATTAATTTAATGTTATTAATTGTTAAAACAAATAAAAATTTAAAAATATAATTTATTAAAAAATTACATTTAATTATTTTATTAGACTCTTTAAAATTATTATAAGTCATTGAATTCTTAAAGTTCTAATTATATGATATAATTTAATATTATTACTTCACAGTAAGAATTAAAATAATTTTTTTAAAGATTAAATTAAAAAAAGTCTTTTTTTATAAAAGTATTAAATTGATATTTAAAATTTAATAATAATAAATAAAAGTTTTAATTTGATATATAGATACTAAGAAATAAATAGTTATATTTTAATTTTGATACGTTAATATTCGAATATTTCTAGTATTCCCTAGTTGTGCAATCACCAGATAGTATTTCTATTGAACTGATATTTAAAGATAAAAAAATAGATTAAGTATAAAAAAGTATGCTTAAATTATAAATATTTTTTTGTATAGGAAGAAAAGAAAAGAAAAAACACAAGCAACAGACTACACTAATAACACTTTCTTAACAAAAGAAAGTGGCTTTTTCCATCTCGTAAGAACTATCGAAGTCCTAGCATCCCATTTAGCTAGTAAGATTACCTTATTTGAATAAATAATCTAAAGGGTAATAAAGAATTTAAAGATTAATAATAATTAATATAGAGAAAAAATTATCAGCCCTTAAACAAATTATCTGATAATTAACAATATACTTTATTTTTTTATAATTTAATTGAGTAAGTATTTTTAATCATGTATCTAGAATTTAACAACTAGTTATTATATGTTATTGATATTTTTTTTTAACTAACAACTCATTTTAAATTTAAAATGATAAAGTATGACATAATTAGTTTAAATACAAAGTAAATAATGTAAGGAGATAATTAGGGAAAAGAACTGGAATAAATACTCTTTTAAATTTAAATTCAAACTATCTTTCAGTAAAGCATAACAAAAACTCAATTTAAAGAAAATTTTAAATTCATATTAATTTAAATTAATGATAACTGCTTATTTAGTATCAACGCGACTTTCATTGCACAATTTTAGTTATGAAAAATAATATTATATTATTTTACACTTATTTATTATTTTTTTAAAACATTTTTCTTATTACAATTGCATTATAGATGAAAGAATAATAGAATAGTCAAATTAATATCATATAAAAAATAATACAAAAATATTTTAACCTTAATTATTTAAATAAATTTTAAATTTGTTTATTATTATTTAACTAGTGTTTAGAATGCGCATTGTATATAATAAATACTTATTTACATATATTATAATTGTAATTATAATTCTTGTTAAATCAATATTTTGAAACATATAAATTAAATTTTTCAAAAATAAATATTTTTTTATATAAATATTTTTTTGAACTTATAATAAATAATTTAAATTTAAATATAAGGTTATTTTTAAATAGAAATGGTAAGAAAATTAAATATATAAAAAAAGATAAAGGGACAGATGAAGATGGTTAAGAGATAAACTGTTTAGTTAGTTCAATGATAATATGTGAAAAAAAAAAACTACTTAAAACTAATTTTAGACACCCATATATTTCTTTCGTGAAATTAATTTTGATAATTCATTCCAGTTTTTACCACCTTTAAGAATAGTTAATAGTTAATATTTTAGGGTACAAGATTAGTCACCAATTTTTTTTTAACAACTATACTAATATATTAATATTAAATGTTTACTATAAATTATGAACATAAATTCTTCAAATGTTTAATAATGCATAATTTGTCACTTTTGAATTATAATATTTATAAAAAACTTGACTTTTTTTTTTATCACAAATACTCTTTTTATGTTTTGTAAAATTTACATTAGTGACGATTTTAAAATGAGAAGGTAAAATTTGTAGATATTAATGTCATTTTTTTAAACAAACATATTTCCATCACTATTAATAAAATTATAGTAACAATTTATTTTTTCATCACTATTGTGAATAATATTATTGACCAAATACAATTTAGTCACTAACGATATATTATTAGTCATAAGTTTTATTATCATTATTATTTTTAGTCACTAAAAAACACATTTTTTGTAGTGGAAGATCAAACATTATATTTTCGTTTGACATTATGTATGGAAACGGGACTTTATGTTTGTAAATAAGTGTTTGTTATGATTGGAAATAATTTAATACTTGTTGTCGCCATATTATAATTAAAAATGAAAGTGCATATTAAGAAAACTATGACTATTGTCTTAGCAAAAAAAGAGATATTTTCTTCTGAATTACTAAAAATTGGGAAGTTGAATTTCATCTTGTCTATTTTGAGCACTTATCATTATTAAGTCAAGAGACCAAAACAAAAAATGCATTTTGCACAAGATGTATAAGGAAAGAGTAAACAATGATGAAGATAAACTTTATAACTTCTATGAACTTTACATCTACAATCCTATTTCTTTACATTTTTAACTTAGTTGTGGTGAACTTGTAGTTGCATTATAGCATAGTTATGATGCTTTTTAATCCATGGCATAAGATTTTCAAAGTTAAATACAGTTTGTTGTCAAAAACTAGTGGATACAACTTTGGTTTTTTCAGTCCTGTATTTAGGAAGTGTTAGAACATATTTATAAACAAGTAGTGGGTGGTATTACAACAGTGTGTGCAAAGGTTATTGTGGTTAAGTTAGTCGCACCTTCAAAACAACAGGGGTTTCAATTTCGTGGTTTTCATGTGTGAGCTTTATTATGCAATGACAACTTGTCTTATGCATTAATGAGATCAGTTGGCTCACAATACTTTAGTTGCTAATATGTTGTAAAGCACATACTATCTAAGGTGCAATAGGAAATGTGAGTTGGGTGGGGGATTTCTCTTATAAGCATATTTTAGGAGGCTATTTTAAAAGGTTGTAATTAGTTGGTGTTGTGGGTTTTGGTTGAAATGAGCTTTCTATGTTCTACTTCTTGTATCTAGCCAACAACACATCTTGTGTATTTTTTCGTTGATAGGCAAAGATAACTTATTAAAATCTTTGACTAGCCTTCAACAAAAGGTGTGTTGAACAACTACCATATTTACAGTACACGATAGCATCAATGGGAAAATAACAATGCTTATGATGCAAATCACCACTCCCAAAAGTGATATACATTACAATTTGTAAAGCCTACCTACGCAACATATCGTGTACCCTCCAAGAATTGCTACCAATTAGTCTCCCTACATCGGGTCATAGTTAATATAGCTTTCTCTCTACTACAAAGGATAATAAGAAAGGCTAGCAAAAGAATTTTCTTTTCTCTATTAATACTCTATCTATCTTGTGTCAAAATATGACCTTATTCATCTTTATTACTTTTTCCTTTTCCCAATTATTTTTTTCATCTTAAAATTTAGTTTCCTTACTAAATATTCCATGCTTTCCACCTTCGTGTATAAGCCTTCTAGAAACTAACAATAGATTCTTCGTGGTTGTCGTCATTGATTTTTTAACATCTTGTGTTGATTAGGTATTTGTTAATAAATAAAATCAACTTTTTCCTATAAAAAATATATTGTCTATCTATTCTCGACTCCTTCTCTTTTTCCTTTTCTTCTTCCTCCTTCTTCCTTATTTTCTTTTCTCTTTTTCTCTTTTCTCCCTCGAGCTTTCTTCTCTGTCTCTCGGTCTCTCCCTCCCTGTCTTCCCTTCTCCTTCTTTCTTTCTCTCTCACTGGTGCCCCTCCCCTTACCTTATTCTTTCTCTCTCTCTATCTCACCCGAGGCCACTACTGGCCATGTACCAGGAAAGAAAACAACCAGCCAAAACTAAGAAAAAGAAAAGCAACAACCAGAACAGCTAAGGGAAAGAAAAAAAAATGAATCAAACAACCCAAAAAAAAAAGGCACGCGAGAGGAAGGAGAGCCCTCCTTACCTCTTGACAGCAGCTCCGATGTGTCCCTGCAGCAAGCTTCTCTCCCTGGGTGGTGGTTCGTTGCGTCTTTGAACTCCGGCACAAAACTCTCAGTTTCCCCTTGGCACGTTTTGGGTATAGATGTATGTAAAGGCAAGGTATATATGTATATATTCTGCGCAAGGCGTGTTCTGGTGCCAGAGAGGGTTGTCGCTTTCCTTTCGAAATTATATATATATATAGGCAAGCAGCGTCGAGGTCCAGCGTTTTTTATTTCTCTTTCTTTTTGGTACGTCTTTCGATGCTGGGTCCTGGTTCCAAATCGTGCATTTACACGTTTTTGTTATTTTATTGTTATGTTACGGAAATTTATATATATTTATAATTTATTATTTTTTCAGAATTACGCTTTTATTATTTTTGAATTATAAAATTTAATTATAATCACTCTTTTATACTTAT
>JAMLFT010001342.1:0-31089 GCA_026544285.1 Pachyrhizus erosus
TTATAATAAATTTAATTATTTAAATTAATATATATATTAATTATAATTATCTTAATTATTATATTTAAATTTTTTTAAACATTTAAAAATAAAATATTTTCAAATTTTTATGTCCAATTGCATAAAAATTATGTGCATAGACTTCTTTATTTTTATTATTATAAATATACTTATTTTAATTATTTTAATTAATATATTAATATAGTCTTATGTATTAAAAAATAGATTAAATTTTTTGTTCAATTACAAAAAAAATTTGTACTTAGACTTTTTATTATGTTATTATAGAGATACTTATTTTGATTATCTTAATTACAATATTTATATAATTTTATAAAATAAAAAATAGATAAAGAATTTCTCCAAATTTTTTTCACTAAATTAAATAAAAAAATTCGATCTTACTTCTTTATTTTATTGTAATAAAAATAAAATGCTTGTTTTAATTATTTTAATTCCTATAGTTAAATAATTTTTAAAATTAAAAATAAATAAAATTTTCTAAAATCTTTTATGTCAATTATATAAGATATTTTTTACTTAAACTTTGTTATTTTTATTACTCTAAAGAAATCGTATACTTTACTTTATGCATAACTGAACCACCAAATTCCTATATGAAAATGTGAGGTGCTGGTAAGTTATTTAATCTTGAAAAAAGAAACAATGCAAAAATGTTCCAATTCTACATTTCATCGGTCAAGTTAATCTAACTTTAATGAACTTTAGTAACATCGTTAATGATGGATGAAATGGTACGTTAAGTGTCATATAATATTCTTGCTAATCCGTTTATTTTAAAAATATAAAATTTAAATTATATAAGTGAATATTTTAATATAAATTGTATTATAATTAAAATTTATAATACAGTATATTTTTAAATATGTTAATTATATTTTATATTTATAATGAATAATTTAAATTATGATGTTAAATTATATTTAGTTATTGACAATTAAAAAATTAATTTGGAGAAAAAAAGAGTAAATTGAAAAATAAACAATTAAAAAAATTAAATATTCAAATAAAAATAAAAGAAGGATGATTTGATATGGTTGATATTTTTTTTTAACGTAGTCACAATATATGAAATGTGTCTACTCAAAAGAAAATAATACTAAAAATATTTAATTGTGAAAGTGAAAAATCTCATCAGCAAGTTAAATATTTTAATTTATAATATTACAGTAGGTAAATATATATATATATATATATTATTTTTAACCAATATTCCAGAAAATGCCTGTTAATATTCTCCTTAACCAATAACTAATTTTCTTTGATCATTCTCTCTACTCATCAGGAGTGATCAGTCCTCCTTCTATAACGTTGATCACTTCTTAGCTTTCTTTCGCTCTCTTTGTCAAGAATCTCTGTGTATAAAGTGAAGACGTAACTAGGAAAATAAGAAGCCCAAATCTAGAAAAATAAAACAAAATACAAGAGTTTTGGATGCAAATCGGGCCACGCGTCACCTTTTCCCAATGTTACTGTTACTTGAAGAATTTCAACGTCAATACTTTTCTTCTTAGATCTCTCGAAATATCTCTTCAATCTGTCTTTTCTAGCAAAACAAAAAATGATACTAACTAGATACGTAGATGACTGACTGCTTTTAAAATTCTTCAAGAAATCTCACATGTTGAAAAGGAGTTTTTGAAGCAATAGAGAAAAAAAAAAATTAACACTACCTGCATGAAAATGCAACTAATTTTCAACTCAAGAAGATTCCGTTCCATATATAAACATTTTTGTACTTAGCATTATTTTAAAATAAATGAAATCTATTAATTTCATAATATATTTATTGTTTTGGAATAAAGCTAAACTAATAATAACGTGCCTTCAAAATGACAAGTCAAAGTCATGGCCCTATACAATAATACGTGGTCCTCCAAGAAAGAGTGTGTGTGCTTATAATAAGGGCGGGTATGCCAAGATGTCACACTGTCACCCATGTTGGTAGCAGCAGAATTGGAAACCAACTAAAGCATTTTTTTATTATCTGTCTTTTGAAGAAGTTGTACATGTTAATAGGAATAATAATAATAATAATAATAATAATATAAATAAGTTCCTTGGCCCCGTTTAAAGTTAAAACAAAGGAGAAAGGAGATAGGATAGGAGAGAGAATCTAGCATTAAGAGAGTGTGAATTGGATTGAGATGAAGGTGTTTCCAAGGCTGAAATCCCTGTCAAGAGCAGTGGATGAGGAGAAAAACAAGGCAGTAGATGATCTAGACTTATGCACATCCCTAACAGTATGGAGAAAATCCTTGGTGATGAGTTGCAAAGGATTCACTGTGATTGATTCTTATGGAAATTTGGTGTATCGGGTCGACAATTATATCGGTCGACCCAACGAAGTCACTCTCATGGATGCCTCAGGAAAATCTATCCTCACCATGTGCCGCCGCAGGGTATCTATCTCCTTTAATTTTTCTTCTTTCTTTATATTAAATATACATACTATATCTGGTAGTTTAATTTGTTGTTGACTATGTGCAGAAGCTTGGATTGTTAGATAGCTGGTTTGTGTATGAAGGGGAAGAAGTGGAGTACGAGCGTACAAGGACTCGGAGGAGTAGTAACTTATCTAAGTCATCAAAGACTCCAATTTGTTGTGTAAGAAAGCATGTGAATATTTTACATGGCAACACCAATGTTCAGGCCTACGTGTACCGTGGAGCTTCGCATTCAGATAAACGGTGTGCGGCGTTTACTATAGAGGGTTCCTACGCACATCGGACGTGTAAGGTATTGGATGAGTGCAGAAGGGTCGTAGCTGAAATCAAGAGGAAGGAAGCTAACACCAAAAACGTCTCTTTTGGGATAGAGATTTTTCAGTTAATTGTGCACCCTGCCTTTGATCCTGCCTTTGCCATGGCACTCGTCTTACTTCTCGATCAAATGTTTACTTGACACGTTTTCATTACGAATATTCTCTTTCTACTTCCTGTATTGTTAATATTATTATTTTGAGATCAAGTTTTCATATCAGAGTGAGAGAGATCATAAATAAAGGATGAAAGGAAAACCCAATTGAATTGAATTGGCCTAGTGCTATTCTACTAAACCACGTTCAATTTCTCAATTCATATCTTTCTAATTGATAAAACGGATCGCGGTTCATCTAGAACGAATTTCATCATGTGGCTGTGCTTTAATAAGCTACAGGGAAAAAATCTTCATGAGTTTTACACAACGACCCATGCATAATATTATGCCTGCAGCTACAAGTTCAGGTCACATCCATGTATCACATCTCTAATCACTACGTAAGCACCAAATTACCCATACACGGGGCACCACACCACTGTAAGTCAGTCACTCCCGCACCAAGCATATAATAACAGACGCGGCGTGCTATTGTATGTCGGTTGCATAAAGTCGTCCTACATATAAGCACGCCCAAAAAACAGAAAGAACTTGCTTGCATATCTTACTTCAAATTCTCTACAGTAAGTAAAGAATGATGTTGTTTTGTACACCTATATTTAAATTACAACATTTGGAATAAGTTTACCCTTGAAAATGAACTTTTGCAGCAATCTCATTACAGCCATAAGGATAATATATTCAAATTAAACAGCCTATGACTTAGAACCTAACTACTGGTAATCACAACAGCTGTCAACAGTAGAGCTTTCTACATTAGATAATGCTTGATCAATTTCACTTGTCCTTTCCCCGCTTCCAACCCATTAATCCTAATTTTCGAACCTTGTATTGACCAACATAAGCCTTACCTTTATCCAAAATCCTATCAGCTGGGTGCATCATAGTAAGCTCCTTCAGTATACTAGCAGCTGAATGATTGTTTTTTTTAATCAAGTCCCTAACTGGTTTACTGTGAAATTGTATACTTGATTTTGAAGAAGGCTGTGTACAGGGTACTTTCTTAACATTTTTGGAACGAACACCATTTTTATTCTCGACTATGGAAACCCTTGGCTTCTTTGCAGGAATTATTTGGTCGACACTTGTGGCCATCAGGTTGGATCCAACCACTGAAGTCGGTGTTGAAGGCATTCCTTCAAGTTTTACAGTTGGCTTAAAGTTTTTACCTTTCATGGTCTTCTGTGAAGTTTTCTTCTGCAATCTTATAATTCTGTATGGGTTTAGTCTCGATGAGTAAGTTGCAATTTCACAGAGAGTTTGTGCAGCCTCTAATAATCTTGGACAGTGCGCATCTGTCAGAGACCAAAATGGTGAGCAGGGGAGAAGACAGAGAGACCTATATCTACTTGCAACTTCAACAAATTATTTACACGACAAAAATGTTAAATAGATCAGGTTTAAATCCGAGTCCTCACTATTCATTCTCGCCAGATTATAAGATTTAAAATAAACACATTTCATGATGGAAATAACATGAAGGGTGATTCCGATTGATTTTTCCTGAAGATGCACTTTGCCCAACTGGCATAACCTGGATCACGACAAGTCAATAATTTTTTTTTATAAAAAAAAATATGGTGTTTCTTAAGAGAAAACATTGAAAAAACCCTTAAAAATAAAATAATGTTTGAACCCAAAATTTAGTTTCGGAGACTATTTTCTTTTTAAGGATTTTTCTAATGCTTTCCCTTAATAAACCTAGATGATAAACTCCCTATTTTTTTTATTTTTTGGTTGCCGCATCACAGTCCCAATTGTGACACCAATCAAGGAAAAGAAAAGGAGAACTGGTGTACAGAGATTGTCAGACAAGTGTGGGCATATTCAAAGGATTTGTTTTACTAAATAAAATTATACAGGGTGAAGGAGAAGGAAAATAAATTAGATATAAAATGTTGTACCTCCAGCAACCTCCGAATCTTTAGAATGTGTTACAGGAGATGAGGAATTCCGTTGACAGAAAGGAAGATTGGCAAACAAAAATGGGCAAGCTTTATTGTTTGCACTGCCAGTTGAAGGAACAAGGCTCTGATCATAACTGAACGAATCAAGGTTTGTGAAACAACCACGATCAATATCAATAGAGCTAGCAATTACACCTATCCTTGCCCATTTACCTTGGCATGTGCTTCTACTTGTTGATAACTTAACTGCATCTGAATTATTTCTAGAATGGATTCCAAAAGTATGTGACCATGGAAAGGCTGGCAAGCTTGATTGACGAGATACCTGCTTGCCTGAAAGTAGATTATTTCTATTCCTTGTGGAAACAGCAAGCTTGGACACATCAAGGAGCAAAGACTCCAAGTCCTCGGATGGAGGGAGTGCAATCTGTTCCAAGACATCCTTAGGTTGATATAATGAAAAGTCGAGTGGAGTAGAGGGACTTTCATTTTCACTACAAAGATCCTGTATGTGAAATGCTACTGAGTATAAATCACATTATCATTATGCATAGTTTTTACATTCACTGCCAGTGAAGGTAAATTAGCATTGGCACTAAAGACCAAGCACAAGCAAAAAGTTATCTTGGTGACCAAAGAATTTAAGTATGATGGTGCAGCCTTTATGCTGCACATGAGGTGGTCCTTGATAATTTGAAGTTTTTAACACCCCTCTGTTAAGCTAAAACTTGATACAAATATGAAAAATGAATCTATTTAATATTAAGCACTAACCTTGTGGCGTGCATATATATCTGATGTGCAAGACTGGTCTTTATGCCCATTAATAATATTTTCTATTTCCAAAACTGAACTCATTTGGCAAGAGGACATTTTATTGTAGAAGGAATTATCCATCTCAGCTATATTCTGGGAGTGAACAGACTTTGGGAACTGAAGGAGAGAGCAAGCATTTCTAACTGAATTAAAAAAACTTCCACTTGCATTTGATGTCTTCTTCCTTTTATTTTTGCTCAAATTGGGGCAGTCAAATGTGCCCTGAAGCAGTTCATCCAATGTTGGTTCATCCATAAGTATAGTGACATCATGAATATCATGCTTCAGACCATATAACCCTGACAAAAGTTTCCAAAATTTTCAGTTGAGAAGTATGCAATCTCCATTCAGTAATGGCAGCTATAAATCATAAAAACCACAAAGCATTCTGATGGAGAAGCTTAAAACAACAACAACAACAACCACAAGCCTTATCCCCTTAGGTAGTGTCTGCTACATGAAGCATTGCCACTGTGCTCTATCAAAATACTTTATCTAACTAGGTTTTTTATAATGGTTTCTCCAAGAGTTTTCTTTGGTCTTCTCCTACCTCTCCCTTAATCTGATCATCTTCCAATTGATCCACCTTTCTTATTGGTAAAGATAAAAAAAACTTAAAACTAGAAATTTCTACCAATAAGAGCAATAGTATATATGGCCAAAATTTATAGGATGTTTTATCAGAACTTATACCACCATTCTACCACTTTTTTTTATGTATTGCAGCATGTGGGTTAGATACTATCAGATATTAGATAAGCGGTCCAAAATCACATTATTAAAGGAGCCATTATTTTGAAATGCTCATACAGTAAATTTGGCTGGCTCAAAAAATGGGAATCATAATTTAAATGAAACAGAAATAATAACATAAATTTCTATAAGTACAACGAATTAAATATTGATAAAATGGCTCCACAGTAACATAAATATAAGCATGGTGAAATTCATTTCAAGAATGATAATATACTACATGTCCGTTCTTCAAACATAGATGTTTCAAGCCATATAACCAAGTGCACATGTTTTATGAAATCATTCAATTAAGAGACTAAACACATGTTGTTGCTTTGGAGCTGACAAGTCTAGAAGCAAAATAGATCAGTTTCCAGCTTCAATAGTATAATGATCACAGCTCTAAGAACAAAGCCTCAGACATGTTGTGTACTTAATTACTTCTTCAAAGAGAATACATAATATGTCGGCATATGGCACAATAGTTAACTAGGCAGCTACAGATGGGTGTTATATCCCCTATTGTATTAAATACAATGAATGAAATTTCCACATAACTTATGCCACAAACACCTAAATCAGATTTCTAACAGATTACGAGAGTCATGACCCTTAGCAACATGCATACTGATTCATTCAACCATAATGAACCCCAGTATGCAAATGCTCTCATCAAAAAGTGATTTTATTACGAGACATATCATTTTCAGAAGAGTACAACAGGCCTAATAACTACATACCAAAGAAGTTGTTCCCTCCATAAGCAGAACCAAAGTTTGTGGTGCCCAATTTCAAAGAAGAATCATATTTAGCCACAGAAGAAGGCACCTTAAAGTTCCTTTTCTCTCCACGCTTGGTAGAATGACTCTTTTGCTTCTGAAATTGACTTTTCTCTGTACCAAAATAAAATCAAGGAAAAAAGGATGTGAGCATAGAGGAATACTAATGGCATTATTTCTAACATTCTCTTTATGATTGACTGAAATTTATTGAAAGTCACCAATTTTGATGAATCTTACCTCTCTTTAATGATTTTCTTTCCTGGTTTTAATGTAAGATCCACCAAAATTGACAATTTTCAATAAATTTCAACCAATTATAAAGAAAGTATTAGAAGGAGAGTGTCACAGAGAGTGTGGCCAACATTTTTATATGAGCAAATAGATACAAAGAAAATGACACATTTTTTTGGGGGCAGAAATTACTAGGAGAAACACTCTTTGTATGATGTGATCCAAGCTTTTTAGAAATATCCTTTGACTCCTCTAGTTCATTCAGGCTCGTGGAATGTTCTGATTCGGACATCCTTGATCTCTTTGAACATGAACTACCACTCTGATTAACTTTCGCTGTTCTGTGTTGTAATAGCACACACATACCTTCTTCGAATTCAGGACAAGTTTTGTCCTTGCCACCAGGCACATTGTCGGACAACTCGTTACCCTGAAGATGGGGAGGCTGACTAGAATTATTACACAGTTGGATCTCCAGAAATTCATTCCCAGTGGAAAATTCAACATCATATTTCATACTTGCAACATCTGGCACAACAAAGTTAACTAGATAAATTCACGTAACAATTAATGACCAAAAAACTGAAACACCAAACACTAAGACAAGATTTTAAGAGTTGAGACTGAAATTAATAGACTTTACCTAAAAAACAACAACTCAAGCTACGTGGCATGCATAAAAGGGTAGTTAGAGATAGCAACTACCTAAATGCTCATATACGTACCTGTTGACGAATATTAATTAAGTCCATACTAGACGGTTAACAGTTAACAGACGGAGTAATGGCTATTGAAAACAAAAGTGGTGGCTATGTGGTTAGATTAAGCCCCTTTAGGTGCCATGGAACGACTCAAAGAGTGAGAGCCCCCAACATGCATGAATGTATGGCACACCTAAACCTATTACCTAGCTATTCCAATCCATTGAATGTGTTTCCAAAAGCATGGAGCAATGCTAGCAAATCATGTTACCAAAATAATGGCATATTATTTGAAGAATGCGAGACACGGGTGGAATAAAAAATTAAAATAATCAGTGAGCCACTTGCCATATTCTGGTGAAGCTGTGAGAAAATCCTCTGATCCCTTGAGTTGGGTAAAGGGAATAACGCAGCATCTGCGAAACTTACACACAACACAAGTGGTTGCGATGGCTACTTGGCTATATCGGCGGGGAATATTCCGGTGAATACTAGCCTCGCACACGCTCTTCTCGTTTCTGGGCTTTTTGTCTTTTCACCTTTCCTTGACGTGGCGTTATCCGTTAGTACTTAGTAGATGACTCGTCACAAAAGGTGCTTCGTCACGATACAGCAAAACCTTGAGGTCTGTTTGTTTTTTCTAGCCAATAATGATTTTCTTCCTAAAAAAACATGTTCCAGTGCTCCCTACCCATGTTTAAGTATTTGTTAGTTTTGGATTTTAATGTATTCTAATTCATTTTGGTAAAATTACTGTAATTAGATAAAAATGTGTATTTAAATTGCTTTCAATTACTGCCTTTTACTTTCGTTTTGCATAAAAATAATTTCAATTAAATGTTTTCCTGTCATAAACATAATATAATAAAGTAATTTTGATAGATTATTAAATAAACATTTAGTGACTTACAAAATTATAGCTTATTTTTATTTATGACATTTATAAAAATTTTTACAATTAAAATCTCGATAGTCTAATCCCATCAAATTGTAATATAATTAAAATGACTATATAGTTTTATTATTGTTATTACTTTTATCATTACTATTAATTATAATTATTACTCTTTTGATATTATTTATTTTCTCAAAATTGACCCAATCCAATACATAACTATCTTTTATTAGAATTTTAATTCTGCATTCTAGTTTTTTTTGTGTAAATTTTAAGTGTAAAAAATATGATTGTGAATCAATTTTAATTCAGACAAAATTGGAAGTAAAACTAAAATTTTAAATTTTAATTTTAATTCTATGCATCAAATGGATAAAGTAGAATATCTTCACCAGAAAATAACTTATTTGGTTCCTAAATTAGTAAGAACCTCTCACTTAGTCTCTAAAATAAGGGAAATTAAAAATATTCACTAAATTAGCATGTTTTTCACTTTAGTCCCATGATGGATGTCTATTAGTTGACTTTGTTAAAGCTGCTTATTTAACACATTAGATGCTGCTAGTTCAGGTGTCCAACTAGCATGTAGTAAAGAGAAAATTGAAATTTTTTTGCTTGTCACTGGCGAGTTAAGATTTTTTTCTCTCCCAATTTTTGCACCCTTATGATTGTACATATTCCCGTGCATTCCTTTTCCTCCATAAATGTCATTTCTCATTTTTATTCTTGAAAATGTAGCCTCTTGTTTTCACCTTCCAACTTGTTGACTCGTTAGTTCAACATTTACCTTTCCATACAAAGTTACTTCCGTTCAAAATCTTCACATGCATCAACTAGCTCATAAACCTTTTCTTCAGATTATGTCTTGTTAACAGTGGAAGTCTATAGTCTGGTATAAAGTATGGCAATCTAAGTTTCCCATTGTTCAATCTTATTTGTCACCTCGAGTAGTTTGTAATTTAGCTTGTCTTTACCCAGTTTAATTTTTCCAAGTTTTTTATGTAGGTGCCTCATTTTAGCCTCCAACCTATTCACTTCACAAAGGCATCCAGGCTCATCATTTTGGCCGTCCTTGTCTAAGGATAATTTTAAAATTTGACTACAAGCATCACCTTGGTTTCATTATACTTGCCTTTCAAATCTTCCACCAATCTTTGCAATTTTGTTTTCTCATCATGTAAAACGCTAAACATCTTTGTTGGTTTCAAAATCTCGTTTTCCTTTCGGTACAATTATTCTTTTCAATTCCTAATTTGATAATTTAGTTTAATGCCTTGCACTACAAATAACTTTTCAAAATTTGAATTTTTCGTTTGTTCATTTAATATGCCCGTCATTTGTTTAGTTTTTATTCAAATTTGGTATTTACTAAACAAAGTCTACCAAGATCTTTGCTTGTCTCTCTAAGTATTAGGATTTTTTCACAGACAGTGTTTTAGAAAATCAAAAAAATATTCGACTGTGCTATTGTCTCATGAATCGTAATGGATATTTCTTCTTCCAACATACTTTTCTCTTCCCCCATGTTCAAAAATCTTCCATCAGGAAAAATTCCACTTCAAATGTTTTGTAACTTTCTTCATTTATGTTTTGGTGATCCTTTTTCAAATTTAATTGTTGTTTGCATGGATTCTTCATTTCAGTTGTCATTACGTCCATTTTCTCTTTTCTTTCACTTTATCGTCAACGTCAATTCTTTATTCTTCTCCAATATCTTTTATACCTCTATTTGCAATCCTATCAACTATTTAGACTGAATTCCCAACTCCTAATCAAGGGAATCTCTTTTTGTTAAAAAAAAAATGCCAATAATTTCAACTTCTAGTGTAACAAAAACTAGATTCTCAATGGCTATTTGCTAGCTTTCACTGAAAACTAAGACAAAAGAATTGTGTCTTTGAAGTTTGCCATGTATACGATTCAAAAGCTCCTGGTCTTCTCCAAACATACCTTCACACCAAGGCTTGTTGTTAACGTTAAAAGTCTCTAACACTTGAGCGGTTCAGTCCATGGTATTTTAATTTCCTTGGAAGCCTCCAAGAGTCTCTGACGCTAAACTAGAAAGGAGAAGTCTCTTTGCTCTAAATTCTAGATACAATTTTACAAAGATGAAACCTTCCATTTGAGCATGTCCAATTTTATACAATCTCTCTTCCTATTCCCTTTTTTTTGGGGTGGGGGGGCGTAATCTGCATTTTCTTAGAGCACAAAAATTATTATTCCTTCTCAGCCAATTAACATTCATTCAATTACCATCTTTTTTTGAAAAGTTTTCAAAGGATAAATTATTTTAAAAAATTTAAGTACTTAATTTACCTCACTTATGAATACCTTTTTAATTTAATTTAATAGTAAAAACAACCTTTTATCATAATATGAACAACTTATTATATAGACTTAAATATTTTTTAATTTTTATAAAATTATAAAATTTTAATTTTAGTTCTTATATATTTTTATTTTTATTATTAAAAAATTAAATTTTTTATTTTTGATCATCACTATTAAATTAAACTTATTAACGACTTGTGTTTAAAAAAAATCAAGTGAACATTATAAGTAATAATTGTTTGTGTTGGTAATACAATATCAACATATAATATTTAAAATATTTTTTTAAAATAGATGTTATTTATCTACTTTAAAATGAATTTTAAAAAAATAGTAATTTCAAATTTTAGAAAATGAAAATAAAATAAAAATATTTTATAGTAACAAAAATTAAAATTTATTTATTATATAGGAACTAAAACTAATAATTTTAAAATCTAGAAGATAAAAAAAATTGTATAAAGACTAAATTTAAAACACATTTATTTTATAAAGACTAAAAACTTATATTAAGCATTTATTGTAAATCTAAAATTTACCTTATGTTATAAAAACATATTTATTCATTATGAATTTTAATTATAATATAATTTATATATTTAAAAATATTTTTTAATTATAATTTTTTCACCCATAAAATTTTAATTAAGAGATTTAAATTTAATTTTAGTCAGATTATGATAATGTTGGTGAAGTTAAATGAAATTAAATACAATATCTAAAATGCTTTATATAATATCATGTAATTAAGTGAAAACTTTTATTACTGATACATAGATATCTTTGAAAATGATGTTTTTTTTTTAAATTATAGGATATTGGATAAGTTAAGCCAACATCAAATATAATGTCAAAATACTCGAGTTTAATTTTAAAATTGATTTTTTTTAAAATTATTTTTGAGTTGGGAAAATAATAAGACAAAATAAGTCACGCACACCTAAATTTTTATGTTAAAACATGATAAGGAATATTAAATATTTATTTTAGATCAATATGTTGTTATTGAGTTTAGTCTTCTAAAAAAATTAATTAAGAACATACACAACATGGTAAAAAATACTCCTTTTAAAATAATAATTATAATTTGTATTATTTGCTTTATATTTTTTAATATTCTCTATATTTATTAATATATAAATTATTTTTCATTACCAATGTTTTTTTATATATTTTATTTTATTTTAAAATAATAATAGTATCTTATAAATTTTAAAAAAAAATATATTTTAGTATAATAACCTATTTATTTATTTTAATTTAAATTTTCCATGCAAAATTTCGCACAATACACACAAAATATGTTATTACTTGTTTGTTTTAAACATAAAATACTTGTCAAAGTAAGGCGTGATCCAAATAGATGTAACTTGACTGATTAATTCGAGTAGCAGGTTCAAATTACAAAAATCAAGACCTGATCCGTTCCATTAACAAATAGTAGTAAAATTGTAGAAGAAAATAGGCATATATGTTATGCACAGAATAAAAAGAGGCACATATTTTTCACTTTTTCCTGCTTTTCAAATTGAAGTGCATATCCCTAAAGACGTCAACCGCATTTGGTAAGGCATTTGAAATTTTTATAAACTCTTTTAATTAATTTATACATTAATTTTAAATAATTTATAAAATTAAATTAATTTATAAGTTATTATTTTTTAAATTTTTATCTTATTAATTTATTTAAATTGTTTTATCCTTTTTAATTAAATAATTAATTGTATCAGTTTATATTTATCAACTAATATATTAATAATTTTATTAAATATTTTTAATTCAATTAACTAGATTAAAACATTTTTAATGCAAGTATTTTTTTTAAATTATTTAAAATTATGTAACATTACTTAAAAAAAATTATTAAAATAAATAATTTATCGTTAAATATTGTTATTTAAGTAAGTTATTTAAAAAGATAATATTGTTTAAATGATTTATATTAATAAAAAAAATTTATCATCAAATTTAATTAAACATTTGTTTTAATTATTTTATCATTAAATAAATTTTTATATAAAATTTTCAAATTTATATGATCTCATAAAATTAAAATAAGTAAGTCATCTAACCTACCGTCTATTATAGATTGAATGCATGCTCTAAATGTCCAACCAGTTTTGCAGGTAATTTGTAAATTTTATTTTGTTGGATTTCTATTGGGTCCCTTAAACCCGGTCGGAATTAACCCGTAACTAAGCAAGTTGGATCGGTTAAGGTGAAAGGTAGCGAAATAGAGGAGTCCGACCCGCGCCGAGTAGTTCCATGAGAACCGGGTGGGGATTTCTCTCGAACCCGTACTCAGCATCTACGACCATTATTAAGAAGGCGAAATTGAAACCCTCTGGTGTAGAAAGAGAGGAGGAGGGAGCAGATTTTGTTGTTCTTCGCAGCTCCGAAAAGGCGATAGTGTGAGTGGAAATGAACACTTTGCCGGCATTGACACTGCCGTCGGATACGTCGCCGTCTGTGGTGAACATGTTCAGAATCAGCAAAGTTGCGGACCGTTTGGCTTGGCTTGCTCAGCCTGGCAACCGGGGCGAGCCTTACGAATTTTATAACCTCTGCCTCTCCCTCTCTCGGTCCGTATTTTCTAATTATTTCCTTTTCTCTTCTCCGACGATGTTTTATTTGGTTACTTTTTGTCACATCTTCCAAATGTGCTTATGTTTTAGTTGCAGAACTAGAGTCGGATCAAGGTTCAGTTTTGTTAGGTCTTAAACTGAAAATTTTCAAGTATTGCATTTAGTGAATGAGTAGCGAAAATTTATACTCCAAATCATTCGTGTTCTCCTTCTGCACATCGTTGCCATAGGAGTAGTAGATGGCTTTCCACCACCTTGGAACTTGGAGTTTTAACTTTTAGTCTCAAGGAAGCAATGAATATTCATTATCAGTATGACTAAATAAATTAACAGCTCAAAAAACGAAATGGGGACGTTTAGGTTTGCATGGAATGCTTATGTCTTGTTGACTTCATATTACAAACGTGCTGGGCGTTTTACTAGGTTTAATTTTGACATTTTACAGAGGCATTGATTATGCACTTGCCAATGGCGAAACTCCACCCAAGGCTCATGATCTGCCAGTACTTGTGAAACAGGTGATTTCCATTGCATTGTGTGGGTGCCTTTTTTATTCACTTTTGTTTCCCTTTAATAATGGAGGGGTAGAGATCAGGAAGAAATCTCATCGTATTTTTTTTTAATTATGATGTACACACATGTTTGAGGCTTTTACTTTTTCCCCTTTCCGTGTAGATTTGTCAACTAAAAAATGATGAATGTTCACAAGCAGCTATGATGGTATTGATGATATCTATAAAGGTATGTTTATTTTTCCATGTAGTTGCTCATCACTACCAATAACTTTTGAATTTCTATTAGCTATGGCTGATAAAAACCTCTGTTTTGGAGTTTTGGGACGATGATTGATTAATTGGTCTTGAGGTGCATACTTGGTGTTGACTAAAATATAACTTGGTGAAGCTTTTCAGGAATTGTAACCCACTTGGCACGAATAATTTGTTGAATCAATCAAATCATGAAGTTTATGCAGATATCTGAATCTGAATACTTTTTAGTTCTTGAAGAATTTAGGTTCTTGTGTCATGACTCACGAGTTGATTTTTTTTCCTATGTCACTAAGACCAACATGGGACCTTGGATTTATACTAGCCTTTCTGTGCTTATCTATAATGTTTTTCTCTAAAATCATCCAGAAGTTATGCACCATGACATTTATACAGTTTTGAATTTCCTACTGACACTTTTCATGATTGTAGAATGCTTGTGAAATTGGATGGTTCCAAACAAAAGAATCTGAAGAACTTGTTACTATTGCTGATGAGGTTTGCTTGTATGTTAGGTTTTCTTCTTTGCTATATGGTGACTTCTAATTCTCATGTTTTTTACCATCATCTTTTCGTTGTGTAGATCGGAAAGGTCTACAGCAGTGTGGGGACTTTTAATGCTGGGCCAGTATCTTGCATTTCTGCAATAACAACAATAATGCAGAAGTAGGGTCCTATGAACTTCTACATATGTTCGATATTTTCAATTACATCTTTCCATTTATTTTTCTAATAGACAACAATATTTTGCTTTGTGTGGTTTTTGTATCTTGCAAGTTGCAAAATCATAACTAGGAAAAATGAAAGGACCTATAAGAAATAATGCATTTGAGTTTATCACTTTATTTTGTGTGAAATAGTAATAATTTGCCTATATGTGGATTCACGCAGGTTCTATCCTAAAATTAAATTGGGTCCAATACTGGCATCAATTGAAGCCCAGGTGGTTCCTTGTGATTTGTCTTTTCAGTTCTTATTTCATGTTGAGAATGTATTTAATATTATTTTACCTGCAATGCAGGCTGGATATGGAGCTTCGGCAGTTGATTTTCATATTACCAAGAGTGAAGTTCTTAAAGACAAAATTGTAAGACTTGTTTTGTTAAACATGGTTCATGTGACAAAGTCCTATACTTACTGTTCACCTAAACAGTGGATTTTCTTTTTTGGGTATATAACTGAATTGTCAATGTTCACTTTTAATCTTACTAACTAAAGTATAGTTTTATTTCAAGTAACACAACTTCTCAAAATTTGGTGCAAAGATGAACTTGTGAATTTCTCTACTTTTGTGATAGAGTATTTTGTGGTTCATTTATACAAAATTTTGTCGTAGCATAATCTTTTGTGAATTACAATTAATACCTAATGATGTCTTAATGCTCAGGAGGGACAATCAAGATGGTTGGTGAACTATGTTGCATGGCTTTAATTGTTTTATAATTGGACATCTGTATTGGTTCCTTTGTACTTTTGCTTGTTTCTTATGTAGAGAAGAACAACAACTCAATATTTTAATGAATTAAGTGTTTTTTTCTTTTTTGAGAGTTTCCTTTTTGTTCTTGGGTTAAAAAACTTTTATAGTATTGGTTCTACCGGCAGGTCACGGTTAGGGTCACGTTTCTTTGATAACTTTGGTTCTGTTGGCTGGCGCAGTCAAGGTTAAGTTCCTATTTGATAACTTTAGTTCTACCGGCAAGTCGCGGTTAGGATCAAGTTCCTATTTCTATCCTTTTACCTTTTACTTGTTTTCAAGACAATCATTTTTAATTCAGATTCGTATCAGTTTCACTAGCACCTTTGAACCCTAGTGATCTTCCTATTATTCACCAAATGTACTGCCTTATTAAAAGAAATTATTTGCAATGGGCCTGGTTTATTTGCACAGCTCTCCCTTTGGGAAACAACTGTGTAACACTTTCTCCTAGTTTTAATTTAGGGCATGCCTACCAAATGATTTTAGCAGCTTGCTTGTAAGATGGGAGTGATTGACATTCATTCACCAACTTGAGGCAAAGTGTTGTAAATATATAAATAATAAATTCAGGGTGGAATATCTGTTCTCTTTTCTATACATATCCTGGCAGTATATATTATTAGAATTTATTATATTGCCCATATTTTCTAGTTTTCATTTATTAGGATCAGTGTTGTCAAACAGCGGCCATGGCGACGCTACAGCGGGAGGCGGTGGCGAAAATCCTTCTAGCTTTCATGACATGGCCTTGGTGAGGCGGATTCCAAATGATGTGCCATGGCGGCCGCTTTTCATGTAACGACAATGGCGTCGTCAACAGCTATGGTGGAAAGCACATCATGCGTTCATCGACCCAAGAAGATGACATTTTTGGGTCATGTAACACAATCCAACCTAGTTCGAAACCCCTTTTTTTTTTTTAAATGAATAGGTTGGGATGTATGACCTGACCAGAAGTCGATCTAACCCGAAATTTTAGATTTTAAGGTAGCCGCAAATGACGCAGCTTCTGAAGCTGCTATATTCAAAAGTCATCATCGCCCCACCAGAAGTCGTTGCTCAAGCCACCAGAAGCCGTTGTTCCAGCCACTGGAAGCCGTCGTTTCAGCCACCATAAGTCGTGATTGACGCGCTCTAGCTGCTGTCTTTTGCGAAGGTCGTTGTCAACATCCCTCCATCAAAAGCCAGATGCTCCAGCCGCCAAAAGTCACGCTTAAGCTGCTGTATTTTGCGAACGTTGCTCCATTGTTTTTTGTATTTTGCAAACACCGCTGTGAACTATAGTCCACCCTCTAGCCACTGCAAGCCACCATTGTTTTTTGTTTCTTCTTTTGTTAAACCTCTATTTATTCAACTGTACTAGAGGTCATCATGGCAACTGAACAACTAGCTAACTTTGATGAATCTGAAGAAGAGGAGGAAGGATATGCCCCACTAGATAACAATGAAACTGATTATGTTGGGATTGAGGAAGAGTTAGAGGATTAGAAAATTAGGACAATTTTATCATTTTGTATTTTTTTGAAGTTTGAACTTTATGTTTTAATTTCACTTTACTGATATTTGATTTGAACTTCTAAATATTATCGTTAATTTTATGGCTATTTGAGTATTTGCCAGTATTTACATGCTGTTTTAGTATTTATATTTGCTGTCTCTTTAATGTTTTTAATTATATTTACTGTTATATATACTGTTTTTTAGTATTTTATATGTATATATATGTTTTTTATTTGTCTACCATGGCTTTTGCCATATGCCACCATGTTATCCACCATATATATATATATATGGTAGATTTTGGACTTTGCTATGCTCTGCCATCCGCTATTGATAGCACTGATTAGGATTAACCTATACATTGGAAGTGTTTGTTTCATGGCAAAAATTTGCATTCCTAGAAATCACATTCCTAGGAATATTTTACTTGGGAATGCTATGTAGTGGGGATAGGTAGTTATTGTGGATAATAACTTTCATTTTCATGGAAATATTAGATCATACCTTCATGGGAATAGAAAGTGTTTAAACGTGAGACCACAACTTTGCTGGGAATAAAATATACCCAGGAATTTATTTTCATAACAAACATGAGAATATTCATTCTCGCCCATATTTTCGAGCATAAAACAAGATGACGTGAAACAACACCCCATTCATGTTAGGACTTGTACCACTTGGGAATCGTCAAATAATGTTTAGAAACTTGTTTCCTTCTCTCCCCGTATTCCAAGATGTTGCTTGTTTCATTATTTGATCTAAGGTTTAGCATATTTTATTTTATTTTTTGTACCCTCAGTCACTATGTATTTTCTTTAGTATCAATAATAGTATATGATTGATTTTTTTAATTTGTAATTTGAATAAACCTGTTATTATTATTTTTTCTTTTTGGTTTTTGTTTTAAGTTATGTTGTGTATTTCAACTTGCAGTTTTTATTGGTGGCACAAACAGATAACATTGAGACATCAGCATGCCTCATAAGTCCTCAGCAAGTGAAGTATGGTTGCTTTTCAACATTTTAAATGTGTGGAGGGGTTCTACGTTGATGCTGACTGACCTTTTTATTGGATATGTTGTAGTTTTCTCCTCAATGGAAAAGGAGTGGCCAATAGGACTAATGTTCAAATGGTCTGTTGTATATTTGCTCATACACTCTTAAACATTTAGTTTGGACTTTTTTTCTTGGGTATGACATGACCTTTTATCTGTCATTTTGTTAATCAGGATCCTGGACCACAGATGCCAACTAATGTGACTGGTATGCTTAAATTTGGGACAAATCTTCTTCAAGCTGTGGGCCAGTTCAATAGTAAGTATTTAAAACTACAGTTCTTCCCTGTCATCCTAGTAGCTTTTGATTTATGCATCTTACTGTGTTGTAACCATTATTGTGAAGGTCGTTATGCTGTACTTATTGCCTATATGAGTTTTACACCTTTGCCTGAGGATCCAGTTCTTCAAGATTATCTTCCGCCTGCTGTTACATCTGTTGATTCAGGTATAATTTGGATATTTAGGATGAACTGTACCCTAAAAAACACCTTACATCTTATTCTTTTTTGGATTAATCCACCATTTATAATTCACTATCCTTTTGCCTATATATAGATTCAGATATTATCGAGGGTGCTTCGCAGATTTCACTTAATTGTCCAATAAGGTGTGTTGTGATCTTCTTTGTTCATGACACTGATCAGTGATAAGTTTTTCTTTCTTGATTCCTTTGCTTTGTGGTTGCTAACTATCCCATCTTTAGATTGAGCATAGTAGTAATCATAGATGGTAGTTTTTATTAGAGATCCTCTCACTGTCTCTGGATCTAGCCCATTAGAAAATTCTGCCCTTGACTGGCCTTGATTTGTGACAATTTGCTCAGTTCCTTTTTACTGGAATGCTTTACTCTGCAGAAATTATGCTTAAAGTACAATGGGTTTTCACTTTTTATTTTTATTTTTATGATAATCCTTCTGTTTTCTTAATGTTGTTTTTGATAAAAGTTGATGGTCTTGTGTTTTATCTATACAAAACAGCTTTACACGTATCAAGACTCCTGTTAAAGGGCATTCATGCAAACATTTCCAGGTGACTATTCCTGCATAAGCATCACTTAATGTGGGGAATGCTTAGGGTGGGTTCTAATTAATTATACTGTGTTCCTTACAATTATTAAAATTGGCTTTAGAAGTCTACTGTATGCAATAAAGAAAATTGTCACTGGAACTTATGCCATTCTCTCTCTAGTATTTGGTCTGTATAAAAGTACTAAAATTTGCTTTAGTGTATGCAAAATGATACCTTCTCATGATAAAGTGAAAATTTTATGTAGTTAGTCACTACAAGTCTGTGTGTGGTCTGGGTGTATGTATATGTTTATATATTCCCCGTTTGTTTCTTCCCTTCCACCTGACTTTTCTGTTCTCTTGTTACTGTAGTGTTTTGACGTTAACAACTTCATTAATATGAATTCAAAAAGGCCATCCTGGCGCTGCCCTCATTGCAATCAGTATGTCTGTTATGCTGATATTCGTCTTGATCGAAACATGGTTGAGGCAAGTTGATTTACTTTAATCCTTCAATTGAGTATTATGTTGTTTATCCTCTCACACCTAGGGTCAGTTTGGTTATTTGCATCACCTTTAAGATTGGGAGTGAAAATTTTGGTTTTTAGTTTTTTGTATTAATCTTGTACCACCGCCACACGCTTCCAAATTTTAGGGGTGTACACCAAATTGACCCTAGGGATTAATGTAAGGTTGAAAAGGAAAGGAAATGAAAAATAAATCTCTAATTATTGTTTTTTTAAATAAAGATCTTGAAAAATGTTGGTGAGAACATTACGGAAGTGATTGTTCTTGCTGATGGATCATGGAAGGCAGTCTTGGAAAAGGATCATGATGTGGATAAGATGCAGAAGAAGGCCCCCAATTGTGAAAAGGAACAAACTGAGCCACAAGAATCTACTTGCCCTCCTAGTACTGTTGACCTCACCAAAGATGATGATGGTGGTTTGGATACAATGGACTCTTGTGAAATTGTAGATAGAAAGCCTTTCAAGGCATCTATTCATAGTCAGTTTGTCACCCCAAATTCAACTTCCTTGGGTATGAACTCTACTGGTGTTAATCAAAATGTTGCCACTCAAATAGATGACCTCTGGTCTGGAGTTTGTATTGGCCGTGGTAGGTCTGATACCCCAATGGTTGGTAACTCTGAGCTACCTGTTCTGCCTGATACTGTTTCTCCTGCATTTAATCATGAATCTGCAGGTCGTGACAATAACCCTGTTGTTAGCTCTGCCATGCATAATCAATTTTCGACACCAAACAACTTGCAAATGCAGATGAATCATATGAGTTCAGTTAACGAGTATGGTAGATCATCCTCAGTGCCAAGACATATTAATAGGACTCCGGTAGCTGTTCAGGCCCTCCCAGTCCAATCTAAGGCATTGGGACCACAGCAAAATTCAATAACTAATTTGAATAACCCCTTGCTACCTAGCAATTCCTCTGCTACTCCTCATATTTCTCATATTTCTTTGTCCAACCCCACCTCTGTAGATACTTTGAATGCCATACTAAGTGATACGGAAAGACAGCAACATTTTTCTCGAACCCCAATGAATCTGCCTCAGGTCTCAGGTGTAAATTCACCTGCATTTCAGCATCACTCTGCAACACAGGTTTGGTTCGTTAGTACTATATTATTACTACTTTTTTTGAGTGGCTGCTTTTGAGGACGCACAGTATATGTAATCTGTACCTTAGTCACAACTTGTTCTATGTTATGTTGTTCCTTAACTTTCAGTGTTCATATCTCGTGGTACCTTGAAAGGAAAACGTGACAACTGAAACAATAAATCATAATAAAAAATGCGCTGAACTGACATTATTTAAAAAATTGTTTTCAAATTAACAACAATTATAGTCATCTCATTAGGTAAGGTCAATTACATGGATTAGATGACACCACACCATTGGATTTGGTTAAAAACCAAATCCTCAGGGATATTATTTACTATGAGATTTCTTTTAGTAGTTTTTTCAATGTTTTTCTCGGTCTCCCTTTACCCTTTTTCCTAGGGTTAAAATTCATTCAATTACTGGCGCTTCTAGTAGCATTCTTTGCACTATCCAAATCACCTTGACCAATTTTGAATTTTCTATCATCTTTTCCTTGATAGGTATCACTTATATTTCCTCATAAATGATCATTCCGAATTATATCAGTTTTTGTTTGATCATAGATCCATATTAACATACTCATTTCTTTAACTCTGTTCTGTAACAAGCCTCTCTCCTGGATTAACTGCAAGCTTTTTTCTTTTATCAAAACTACTTTAAAAAAAATCAATTTGCAACCTTCAGATTCTACTCTTGTAAGTGATAATATCAAGATGTTCTTCCATCTTAAAACAAGTGTACATAATCTTGAAATCATATACCATTGAGAAATCAAGAATAGACTGTTAAAATTTTTATCCAAAATGGTCAGTGGGAGATAAGAAAATTGGATTCATGAAAGAATGAAACAATGACATTAGTTTATCTTTTCAAAGAAATTATATAGATGGTCAGGGGGAACCTTTGGAGATGTGAGTATGTCCTATTATACATTATATTGGTTTGTTATTCTTCATTTCTTATAGTGTATTAGTCGTTGAAAATCATTAGAAGAACCTTACTTTTATGTGTTACTTTATGTCTATGGCTCTTGTAATTACCTTTTGCTTTTCATTGAAATCAGAATCGGGTGCCACTAATGAATACGTCAGCACCAACTCAATTGCAGAACCAATACAGAGCTGGTTCGTTCTCTGAATTTAGAAATCCGCACCTGCAGCAAGCTCTGAATCTCCGGTCGCCCCCACCAAGATCATCTAATACCCAATGGTCCCACATCCAGCAAGGTGTTCCACAATCTGGGAATTTTCAGGCAGCAGCCAAGGCTGCTACACCGGCTGCCACCAGACAAGGTAGTTCCCATGCTAGGAATGTTCCGACAGCTGGAGCTACTGCTCATAGCCATCAAGCTAGGGGTATGGTTGCTAACCAGGCTGGCAGATGGACGCCATCAGTTTCGGTTCAAAGTCAAGGTAGTGCAGCAGCCACGCCTTTCCAGGGGTTGACAGGAGGAGAGCAAAGAGGAAATACAACACAGTCTGTTTCTAGGCCTGAAGAATTATTCAGTTTGCAATCAGAACAGAATTGGGCTCCCACTGGACGAATGCGTGGAAGTCTAGATTTGAGCCAGCCTTTCGATGAGTCTATTGCCCAGCGAATAATTACGCCAACACAAGGTCAAAATTCAAGGCCACCAGGTCCACAACCCGTCCGACGGACCGGCATTTCCTCTTTGCAACCCGCCACCACCCAACAGGATGTACTTATTGCAAACAATAGAAATGCAAATGCTCATAATCATTCTTCCAGTAGATAACATTTCTGCAAGGCTCCACTTGCACATGTTTGGAAGAACTTCAGAGAGCTGCACCTCACTTTCATCTGTGGATAGACTGTAAATACAGTTATTTAGTGGCAATATATGTGAAGAATTATTATTTTGACTATAACCAGACCGACATATTCAAGGTTTCTTTTTTCTTTTTTATTTAAAGGTTCGAGGGTTTTCTGTTCTGTTTTATGGAATTATTTTCAGACAACCCCATCGAGAGTGGTGGGATTGATTGAAGTTTTACAAAATGGATGGTGATGTTAATGTAATAAGAGATATTCTTAGTGTGTTTAGATACTACCTAGAATTAATTTTGACCTTTAAAATCATGGTGAGATATTGAAAGAATTAAAACAATTATTTGTTATTTGTCTTCAACTTAATTTTAATAAAATTAAAAGCTAATTTAAATACACACATGTAAATATTAAAACTAAATAAATATACTAAACATAGACATAAAAGATTTTTGAGAATATTATGTTCTAATATTAAGAATATAATTTTTATGGTATTGCCCTTCACTAGCCGACAGAGTGGAGAGATCACGTACTTTATTGTGTTTCTTGAACTTGGTGACAAGAAGAAGGGTCACTTAAAAAAACAAATTGATGCTCAGTGAGTGAAGGTAAGAATTAAGATGCAAGTAAAATTGGAGAATGATGCATACCTCAGTGGATCATTCTTTCTTATATGCAGTCCGTCAATCCTTTGTACATGACCATGCAATCCTTATGAATAGTAAATGTAATTATTTCGTTTCCTCGATTTCCGCTAATCGTTATTTGATACTTTTGGGTTTAGCTACTGTTCTTTATAGGCACGTAGTCCATGGCTTCGGGCGGGTTACTGGATTTGTTTGCTTATTAGGCTGGCATAGATTGATGGCGTTGGGTAAAACTAGGCAACAATCATTTTTAAAAATCTTATATTTAATGCAAATAAAAGGAATTAAATTATTTATATCAATATGAAGAATTAAATTATCACGGTGTGGAGATAGCAAATGAAGGAGGCTTAATACTAATCGAAGGGTATATTTTATTTACAATTAACTATTTACATTAAGGATAGTGTATAAAAATTTTAATTTGTCCACTATTCTATATGAATGATAATTTTATTTACATTAAAAGGATGGCCAAATTGTATATATTTTTAAGTTGATGTATCTAACAAATAATTTATTAAAACCAATAGGAATGATAAATTCATTTTAATTGTATTATCATATTCTATATTTTATTACCTAATTCTTTAGAATTTTTATGATTCTTTTTTACATATTTGTACTCTTCACAACAAAATGTAGAAAAAAAAATCTTAGTATTCAGAAATACTTGAACGAACGGGTAACTTTTAAAAAAATAGAAAAAGGGATTTTGGTAAAGAAATTAGGATTGCAAAAGGCTGAATGATACTTTTTTGGGGGAAGGAGGGGTTGCAGTTGGATCGGATATCTTTAAAATATAATTGCAAAATTAAAGATCAAGAGTTGGTGGTGTTGATCAGGTAAATCATTTTCAAAAGTGACAACTCAAAGTTTAACTCTTGACAATTTTGGTAAATATTTGAGATTATAGTAATTGTCCACCATGATTAACCACTGATGGGTTGAATGAGAAAAGCTTGACTTACCTAATACGCAATAAAATCCTTGCTTAAGTACATTCTTTTTTGAATTCCAGATATCCTCTGGCCAAAAACTAGAGACTGGCCTTCTGAAATATCAAGTTTTATTTAAGTTGATACCTCCTAATAGATTTAGATTAGTCAAATTCAGATAATTTTTTATGGAGTTTTTTGTTTAGAAAAATATCTTTTTCGGTTCATTTTTTTTTCTTTCCCACACCCCTACCCTTTTCGGTACCTAAAAAGTGAATTAGGATATCTAAAGTGAGGGTGCACCGTTACTACCTTGGGGAAAACTCACCTTCTGGTTTCTCATGTTATTGATAAGGATAACAGAGATGCAGGGAGGCTCAGTTCCCCCTGCCACAATTCATACAAAAGCTTTAGAGCCGTTTCCCCCTCCTACCTTTTTTATGGGAAGGATATAATTCACTCAACCAAGAATTATAACGAAGCTCCGTCACCAACAATGCCTATTCCCTCCTTGCCGGGAAGTCTTGAGGGGCGAGGGGTCAGAATGGAGCTAGCTAGAAGGACTTTCAATCACATTGCCGTATGCAATTCTTTCACTTCAGAATTATGGGAAATCTTCTACATAAAAAATAAAAAAAACATGGGAAATATTGGGTGGCTTTGGCCTACTTATGTAGACAGTTTAAAAAATATCATCGTTGAAAATGAGGACATAGTAGTTTCCTCACTTAACGGAGACTTGACTAGAAACAATATATTGAGATGGTTGGTCCATAGAATCCTCAAGTGGACCAAGACTGGAATACTTTTTCTTGTCATACCCCCTCAAGTAAACAATCAAGTTAATCTTAAAAATCACATACCTTGATGATTTTAATCCCCGAAATTTTGTAAGTCTTTGGACGTATTTGAAAACGTTGAGTTGAACGTAACCTACGTTTTTTTCAATCCACCTGCCTGGTTACTTCTCTCCATTTCAGACTTTGGAATACACAAATGGACGTTTGAAGTTTTCAAAACAGTAAACCAAACACGCAGTTAGTCTTTGACTTTACAAATGTTGAACTTGTAGCGAGCATCTTCGCTTATGCTGATCTTCATACTTAATATTTCCAATATGTAACTCACAAAAATAAAAACTACTAACCTGATTTTCATCATGTTTATCATTAATTATATCAACATATGCCAACAAAATAAAATCTAATTCCACAACAAAACCAATTTTGGTCAGTCTCCCAGCAAAGTAATTTCTTACACAAATAAATAGTATAAATAAGAACAAGTGATTACAGAATTTCTTGTTGTTTTTGCGTTTATTTTTTGGGCAGGAGGTTGGGAGGAGACGAACTTGAACTCTCACAAGCATCACCTTATATGAATATTTGAGTACCGAATCAATACTACCATTTTTTCAACTCCATACCTTCTGGAGGACTGCCTTCCACCTTCTTTGATCCCACTTCTTTCCAATCAGTTGATAGCACTGTTCCATTTGACTCCAACTACAAAAAAGCGCAGTTTAAAAAAGAAGGGAGAAAATTTTAGTGATTTAAAAAACTAGGCATAATTGGCAGAAATATAACGCATTAATTTCAAAGCAAGCACAGAATGGATATCTTACGAAAGACTTGCTCATTGCTCTCCTCATGTCCTCATCTGCATTTTGGTAAATATCACGGAACAATTTATTCAAAGCAGCATCACCATCAAGCTTTTCTTCTTTCTCCTGAAAGGCAGACCACATTTTCATCAATATTGTTTAAACATGTTCCACAAGATGATGAGGTAGTGAGGTGCAGATTCTGTTTGATCTTGATGTATACTCTTCGAATTGTTTTACTACAAACAAATATCATGTAGGTTTACAATTCAGTTCCTCGAGTTTAACACAAATTTGAATTTGGTCCTGTGTCCAATTTAAAATTCTAAGATTTCAATGCAAATACTACACCCATGACCCATCCATCATCATGCCAATGATTTTGACTCATTGCTGGTAAGGAATTGAGACACCATCGCAATATCAGAAAAGTAATCCACATCAGTAAAAATACAATCAAATCAACAAAGACATTGCCATAATTAGCCAATTTTGTTGTCATAAAACTATTTTTGTTAACGTACCAACGAAATAGTACACAGAAAGTTAATTACATTATCTAAAACCAGGGGCAACATGGTAAAAATCGAAACTACAGGATAAAATGGAGCTTTAAGGGAATTAAGCTTAAATTATCCCCAAATAAGCGGGGAATTGCTGGCACACCTCTTTTTTCACTTGAGCTTCCAACTTATCCCAATCTCTTGTTCTTGGTTTTGATGATGGGTATGCTGGCCTTTCAGATTGAACTGCATAGATACACATTGGGAGTAAGCTAACCATCAGGAAAGTAATAGCAGCAAGTTACATTCTCATTTATTCAATTACTCCCTCCGATCTCTTTTATTAGCAAAAAATCACTATTTTTTTGTCTCTTTTATAAACAAATTTTGACTATTTTTAGCCTAATTAATGATGTTATTCCTAAAATGTCCTTTGTTTAGTTTAAAATTTATTTTCAACAATTCTCTTTTATTATTGGTATGAAGTCCTTGCTTAAAACAATTTCCTAGGTGTCTCTCGTCATTGAAGGGTTTTTTCAATGGAATGTGAAGGAGTTACTAGACATTTAATTTTTTATCTTGTCACTACATCTTGTCCTCTATTTTTGTCTTTTTATATGCAATAAATAAGAAGGGTAATTTAGGAAGACTAGTGTGAGATTACGAAAATTTAATGCAGTTATTTGATTTCCTTAATAACTGTGCAATATGTTTTCTTTTGCTAATAAAAGAGACTGGAAGGAGTAACAATTATGACCACTACCAAAGGTATAACAACCTAGGGAGAACTACACCACAAAAGCTAATTGTTGTAGTTAGAGAGCCCAAAACCTTATGAACCCCACACTAAAATGTCAGTTCCAATGTGGGACTCAAGTCCCATGCCTTGCAATTGAATCCTAACATCTCACCACGCTCAACAGCCATGGCACTCACACAGGCTGGCTGTGCACTAGTCCTTATTACTAATCTTGGTGAACACTACAATCCCGTTGTCACCAACCATGCTGCTAGTTTGCAGCTAAGAGACATGGTAAATGACTCTTATACCAATTGATAAGAACTTTGAGAGAACCAAATCACAAAAGCTAGCTGTCGTAGTTGGAGTCCAAGGCCTAATAAGCCTCACACTAGAATCCCATACATCCAATTGGATCCTAACAGTATCACAAAAGGATAAACTAAATATATAGTCATCTCACCTATTGGCCTAGTTATGACTGGGGGAAGTACATCCTTGCTATACTCCAGAGATGTCCAATTAATAGCTTCAGCTTTTGCAAGACGGATTTCAATTTTGGTTGGCAACACCTCAACTCTGCAGTTGTTGGGAATTATCTGTTTTGCTCGTGCAGAAGGAAAAAGAAGGTTAAGTTACTAAGAAATTAATAATGAATTTGGATATTTATGTTGCCATTTGCCAATGCTCAAAGTAATACGCAGCTTATTTTCAAATTGAAAAAATAAAATCAAGTAGTTTTCTCCTGATTAACAATCACACCCACAGTCAACACAAACAATGAAATTAAAGTAGCATTAGTCCAATCCCAACACCTCATTCTGAAATTTTTAAGTAATATGCAAAATAAAGGAATTCATAAAAAAAATGAGCAAATTGAATGCCTTGCTAGTATACAAAAAGATAAATCTATTGAATAAAATTCATATTCAACCAAGTTACACACTTAATTGAGTGTTTGGAATGTTCAAAACAAAATAATTCATTTCATTAACAAACAAAATATTTGAAGCTTGTTTAGAATAATATTCATTTAAGAATTCAATTAATTTCCAAAGTTTAAGGAATTCTAAACCAATTTATTCCAAATGAATCACTTAAAATTCTATAATTGATGTGTCCCAATACAGGATCCAGAAAAAAGTAAGAGGAATTTAACAAAAAATCCTCAGTTCCCACCAAGCAAAAAACTGTTTTGCTTGTTCTGTATCCAATGTATACATGATGGTGAAATAAGCACACAATCTCAAGGTAGATAAAGCAGCATCTTTTTGTCACTATACTGTCAGAATATGGTATCTATTGTATACGATATTTAAAAAGATATTATATCACCAAGCACAGACAAATGAACAATATCCTATTGCATGTGATATTCAAGAAGATAGCGTATCACAAAGCACAGACAATATAACTCAGTTACCTTCCCAAACAATCGAGGTTGATAATGATAGGCATCTTGGCCAGGAACATCAATACTAACACTAAGCTGTAATGTTAAAGTACTTCAAGTTATCTGGAGAGTTATATATGTAAAACATGAAAAATCAAGCAAGAGTTAGTAAAGGGCAAAATGAAGCACCCATTGTATAAACCTACAATCTGTTCACCGAAGTCAACAACCACATCTTTTGATGATATCCCTTTTGCAAATATTGTCACAACCACTTCTTCTGGCTTCTGATAGTATTCATGTCTGGTTAAGCATAATAAACAGGTTACCAGATAGTTGAGGAAGCAATTTCAACATACATATATAGATATATGCATACATACAAGAGACAGACACACCAAAAAAAAATGATCAAAATTTAATTTAAGTTTTTAACATTGTCGCATGACATATCAACAAAGTGTATCCCCAAGGTTAAAGGGACCCTAGTGCGTATCTGATCATCTTTTTTTTTTGGAGGAAATAATAATTAAAAAGAAAAGTCATCCCCGGAAGGTTTTATTTAAAAGCTTAATCAAAACACGAACCTAGTAATAATATGATTATAACTCATACATTATCTTTTTAATGATGTTTCCTACCAACCATCTCCAGGAGAATTTTAGGGGGGGGGGAATTTAAAAACCAAGGCAGTAAAAATGAGAAAAGAGAAACAAGTTATCTTGTAGAATTAATAATTGATTTAATAGGAGTTGTGAAGCTGGTTATACCTTTTACTACAAAATTTAATAAGTTAATAAATAACATCAAGGATTAAAGAAGAAAGAAAACAGTGAGAACCTGTATTTTGGTCTGTTTAATGTGACTTCATTGATTTGCGATACCAAACTGTCTCCTTCAGCTTCTTTAGTCATCCCGTCATTTCTATTGTTCAAATGGGAACTATTACCAGAGGGTACAGATGTTATGGACCGATTTGATGATAAGGAGCTAGTAAGACCATTTGATTCCTCTGGTAAACGAAAAGACATCATTCAATAAAGCATGAGAAGCATAAATTTTCAATTACAAAAATTCGCTGTGTTAGTAGCAGTCACTCATCATACCATACAATACGTGTGTGAATTTCACACTTCAGTATGTACTATTATATATAAATCTAACACAAAATTTTCGACACTCATTGGGTGTGGTAGAAAAAATTTTAGTTACTGCAGATAAACTGATTAATCCAAGGTCAATCATTAGTCACTGCATATTGGCACACAGTTGAAACCTAAAGAAAAAAGAATCACGTTTAGTAACCTGCAATGCAGCGATCACACTCTTGAATCAACTTGGCGAATCTGGAATCGTCTTGCGCAAAAGCGAGACCGTTTTGTAGCGCTACCTTGGCAGTGTGATATTCTTCGAGTTTCATACAAGCAGTCCTGTAAGTAAATAGCGAAAAGTAATGAAAAAAGAAGAAAAAGAAGAAAGAAATTGAAAGAGAAAAGGAGGTGAGTGAAGAACAAACCCTTTACGAAGATAGGCCTTGGACAGGGAGGGGTTTAATTGGATGGCTTTGTTCGCATCGGAAACCGCTTCTGGTCGTGGAAATAAACAAGTGAGAGAGAGATTTTGATTAAGGAAAGAGAGTAAAAGAGGAAGAATGAGAGACCAGTGAAAGCGTTGAGTTTGATATGGGCCTGGGCTCTGTCAGCGAAGATATTAGCATCATTGGGATCCAATCGTATGGCTTCGGAGTAGAGATCAACGGCCAGAGTGAAGTCGTCATCGAAGAATGCTTCCTTGGCTTTCTTCTCGAGCACCTTTGCCATTCTTTATTATTTTTCTTGCTCTGCTCTCAAGCACCCTGCAACCGCACCCGGCTAGATGAGATGGTGTTCTACTTCTGCTTCTTGCTCCTACTTCTAGACCCTTCTATTCATTCCTTGTCTCCCACTATTTACTATTTACTATTTACTATTTACTATTTTACTATTTTACTATTTTACTATTTTACTATTTTACTATTTACTATTTACTATTTACTATTTACTATTTTACTATTTTACTATTTTACTATTTTACTATTTTACTATTTACTATTTACTATTTACTATTTACTATTTACTATTTACTATTTACTATTTACTATTTACTATTTACTATTTACTA